>JAQBSW010005558.1:0-56274 GCA_029291075.1 Eudiplozoon nipponicum
TATGCAGTCACGAACATTAACTGTTTGCAGCTTTCGCCACATATACATATATAGGCAATACAATTTAAAAAATAATTGATTGCGCGGGTGGTGGTAACAATTCTTTAAATCAAGTTTGCGTGCTTGAAGTAAACACCAATCCCATTGTATTTAACCAGTCATCGAACAACATAACAAAACTACCGCCAGCTGCAACGCACTGACGCGTTTCGACCTTCCATGATCATCATCAGAGTACGACGGCAAACTGACTATCGAGGATCAAACCGCATTGAATATATATGGAAATCAAATTTAGATATGCGGCTCTCACCTCTAGCAGTCTTGCATACATTGAACTTGACTGGAAATGTCGGCTGCACAATTTCTATGCAGTCACGAACATTAACTGTTTGCAGCTTTCGCCACATATACATATATAGGCAATACAATTTAAACAATAATTGATTGCGCGGGTGGTGGTAACAATTCTTTAAATCAAGTTTGCGTGCTTGAAGTAAACACCAATCCCATTGTATTTAACCAGTCATCGAACAACATAACAAAACTACCGCCAGATCAATGGTGTAGCTATGGGAAGTTGCATCGCATCCCTCCTGGCAGATGTATACATGTATCACCTGGAAAAAACGAGCCTAAAAGGTATAATTGACCAGTGCGCACTCTACAAAAGGTATGTAGATCATATCTTGTTGTTCATCTCAGAAGCAGCAGAACCTTCAGAAATCCTCAAACCAGCAAATGGAGTCGATCCAGACATCAAATTCACTCTCGAAGTAGAGAAAGACGACAGTTTCCCATTCCTTGACATCAAACTCACTCGAGAAGCAAACGGAGATTTGACACTGGCCATACATAGAAAATCCACTTTCACCGGACAATACATTCACTACAACAGTAGTGTGCCAAAATCCCACAAAAGAAACTTAGTAAACAACCTAGCAAACAGAATCAGGAAGATCTGCTCTGAACACAAGATTGAGGAAGAACTGGGCTACCTCAGGAAAATTTTACTAATGAACAACTTCCCAGAGCGTATCATTGATGTCAACATCAGACCACGGCAGATTCGTACTACAGAGGATACTGGCAAGCAGGTTTTCCTAAAACTTACCATTTAGAGGCGACATACCAGCCTCAATAATTGCACGGCGGCTGAATAGAATAACTAAGGACAACTTTCCCAGTGTTAAAGGTAATATGACATTTAGTACACAGAGAATCATGAGGTTGGATGCCAAAGATCAATTGCCAATTCTCTCCAAATCATTCATAGTCTACAAATTCTCATGTATGTGTGGTAGCACATATATCGGACGTACGAAGAAGCAATTGATAAGCAGAATCCAGCAACATTTGCCACAGAAATTGATTAACAAAGGCTTGCCACCGTCAGGAAAATCAGCTATTTCCGATCATATATTGGCAACGGGGCACCCTGTCAATTCGACCAATTTCACAATTCTACATAAAGCAAAATCAGAAAAATTATTATTTATCTACGAAGCCCTTTACATAAAACAACAAGCACCTGACCTTAATATTCAAAAGTTTCATCAACATGATATTCTTATCGACTGGCCAAGAATAACAAAATTCAACAACAATCTACTAGTATCCAGCCAAGAACAAACAGGCCCTCGACTAGAATCAACAAACGTACAATCGGATTGGCAACAAACTGAAGTGGAAATAACAGAGGCGCATACGATGACAGAAGTCTCCAAACAATGTGAGCGTTTAACACTGCAATCAACACTGGCGTTGTTACCACGTGAAAACGACAACTTTGCGCAACGAGGTGAAACGATCAACTATACTGGGAAAAATAGCACTTGTATATGTAACAGTGAACAATGCGCACAAATGGTTAATTCTCAAGCTATCAAAACAATAATGACAAGATCTCAGACATCACTTCTCAATACTGCGAGAATGACCTTTACATGCAAACACGCATACACACAAGCACAAACGCATACACACTCACCAACTAGTCAAAACAAGAAACAGCAGTAAAAACCCAACATGTATAAATATGTATGATTGTATAAGAGATGATAAGTATTCACGAAATAAATGGCCTTTATCCACTTTGTTATTTAAGAATACTGTTTAATTAAAAAGGAATGGACATCATAAAGATATATATATATATATATATATATACAAGAAATGGAACACAACCCTTATCTTAGTACAATTGCACCTATTTTAAATTTCCGGTATAAATAATCTGATCTAGTGTGCAGAATGTTGGAGGGGAAAGAGAAAGTATCGAGCATGTATGTAATGACTGTAATGTCATGGTAATAAAAGTTAAAATTCAAAACTGAATAAAACTGAAAAACGTGATTGTCAGATACTTTTTTCTGGTAGACATTACTATGTATACAATTGCTTATAAGGTATTGCGCACCTAGTAACAAATAGTTGAAATATGACACGAAGGATAGTATATATATAATAATATATATAATTTCGTTTTTTATTAATTTGCATCTAATTCTTTATTTATTATCACAATATTTATATGGTAAACATTAAATTATATATATATATATATATATATATATAAACATCATATATGTTAATATGGATATATATATATATATATACTACTATATATATTAATATAAAACGTGTATAAACCATATATATGATAGAAACACAACATTTTACGTTCTGCCTTAAAGACATGTGCTGCGGTTAATAATGAAAATATTCTATAAAAAACTTTACTATTTACTTATTACGTTATTCACATTTTCTAGAAATATACAAAATACATATAAAGTTGTATAAAATCGTATATATAAATATAAGCAACTGTGTGAGATTGATAAATGTTAACCTTATTTAATTTTTCCATATATATAATAAACATATCAAGGTGCGCATTTAATTATAAACAAACACGTCGTCTTTCATATCCATTAATAAATCTGTCTACAATCTACTGAATAGCGTTTTCGAAACATAATAATAGAAAGAAATATGAACGCAAATCGCGGAGATTCAACATGTATAATTAAATTTTTATTATTATTTTTTAAAATATTCAATTATATATTTATGTATCTTTGAATCTACAACTTTCTATATGTTCTTTTGCTTCGAATTATCTGTGAATTCACAAGATAACATTTAAGTACGCATTTATATAAATGGTTTTACATTTGTATGTATGTATAAAAGCGTTTATGTATAGTGTGATGGTTTGATTTTTTACAAATATCTAGTAAATTTGAGCACTGGACTAGGATTAAATGGGAATCATCTTTACAATAGATATCGTCCTACACAATGAAGTGTACATACATTAATTTAATATGATTTAGCCACATAATGTCGCATTGTAATCAAATTTTGGTGAAATAATTGAATTAAATACCAGCTCCTAAATTGGCATGATATTCGCATAGATTTAAATTAATTCTTAGGTTTGTCCATCTGGAGCAAAGAATTAATAAATAATTATTATAATCAAGGTTGCGGTCTTGATATAAACACCTGACCCATTAATTACTTACATATGTCAGTATAAACTAAGAATTGTATAGTGTAAAAAAGGCAATTCATCCAGTAGACCGGTTTCGTCCTTATTGGGAACTCATCAAGTACTGGCCAGAATTTGCCGCGGACAGAATACGAACCTAGGCACGTCTGCTTCGGAATCTGGTGCTCTAACCACTGAGCTATCCTGCCGTTAGTATATAACTGAAAATTGTGTGTAGTGTAGTGTGCGGCAGGATAGCTCAGTGGTTAGAGCACCAGATTCCGAAGCAGACGTGCCCAGGTTCGTATCCTGTCCGCGGCAAATTCTGGCCAGTACTTGATGAGTTCCCAATAAGGACGAAACCGGTCTGCTGGATGAATTGCCTTTTCTACACTATACAATTCTTAGTTTATACTGACATATGTAAGTAATTAATAAATAAGTTTGAAAGCGTAATTGCATTTAATACATGCAACCCACGGCGAAACTTTGCATTTGCATCGATTGATATCAGTTATTTCATCTTTGTGGTAAACCTGAAATTATCCGTCGAAATGTATTATTTGACGATTCTCTGGCCAATATGGAGCAGTGGAGTATTTAAAACTACATTTTTGTCAAGTCAGAAGACGGGATAAATAAATCAAATTTTATCGGTAAATATCAAATTATAATTATGCAACCCGTCTGTTGCAACGTAGGCTTTTGCATAAGCTAAATATATGTGTGCATATGTGAACCTCTGCATGTGCATTTATTGCTTCCGGTAAGCAGATGTAATGTCTATGGGTAATAAAACAAAATACCATTTGTTTTTATGAATTTAACTGCCAGATAATTTTGGAAAGATAAGATCTGACGAAAAATTGCCCTTTTTACTCGTATTGCAGAAATCTGTTTCTAGAAGATCTATGTGTGTCAATATATATTTATTTCTCAAATTACTTTTCAAAAGGTTTTCCTCTAGTTAGGTTATACTATAATATTGCTGAACCTGCAGTATTGTAAAAAAATATAAAAAAAAACAGTTTCAATTTCTCAATTTATATTTCTTGATAGATTATCACTTAAAATGGACTCACTTGCTTTTATTTTTAGATAAGCGCTTATATCTTGGGAAACGTAAATCATATTCACTGCCTTTTCATTCACATCGTAGACGCCATGCGTGAAAGACACTATAACAAAAGAATGATAGAAACATTAATAAATCAGATATTGACGTTTTTGCGAACTTCCAGAAGGCTTTCTAAACAAATTGAAAAACCTTCGTATTCTTGATAATCTATAGAACAAAAGTGACTTTATGTTAATATTATCTTAATAATGATAATAATATAAATAAAAATAATACTATTTATAATACTAACATTAATGGTAATGAAAACAGAAATAATAATGATTAATACAACTTCGACTACTAACATTATTAGTAATACTTCTTCTACTAATAGTACTATTACTACTACAACTACTACTACTACTATTAATATGTCATCATTATTATTAATTTTCTAAAATTAAGTCATTTCAATTTTCTGACTAGTTAAGCTAACAGGAATATGTAGAGAAATTAAACCGAAGTTCATAAAAAATATGTGAAAATAATATATATTAATAATTACCTTCGCGTTTTACTATTTTACATTAACTATCATAACAAATTCTGCAAGGAATATTTTTTATAAATATTTACGAAATACTTCCGAAAATTAAATTACTAAGTCAAGATATAATTTTGTGTTCTAAATTATATACACAAGCACACACACACAAACAAATTTTATATATATATATATATATATATATATATATATATATATATATACTGCCAAAACAGTTTTCTTAATAAGGTAGAAGATTTGTACTATCAGTTTATCAAAGAATCGATTGATCCCCATTTGAAAGTAGGCATCGTGGTCGTCTTCGCGGTGGCTGAGTGCTAATTATTCTTTTTCTTCCGAAGGCTTCAACATCATTCCTACTAACCACTGGAAATGAGATACGATCTAATCTTCGTTGACTGGCAACGTTTCGGAATAGTCGTATTGCGAAATCATTCAAGAAATATCTGATTTTTAGTTATTATTAGTAGTAGATGTTATCTACAATTATAGGCAGACATTTGTAAATCTTTTACTCAATGAATAAACTTTATTAATCGAATTGACTAAATAGTCTTTACTCCTAATTTACTGAGCGGAACAATCTCAAATTTGGACTCAATTGTTCGCACAATATATGCCATATTTAATAATGGTTTAAATTTTGTATTCATATTAGGGTATGCGATGTATGTTATGGTTCGTCTTTGCAAAAGAATCAACTTTGCGATTTAATTATTCCACACAAACGAAGATAATTAAATAAAGTTTTGTATTTCATTACAGTTCATGCATTCTTGTTCAGCACAAAATAATTATAAGAAATGTTCATATAATGGATTTTAAGTAAGCAGTACGCTCTATTTTAAAACAAATAAAAATTCAGAAGAAAATGAAACATGAAACCATACGATTTATTAGATCAAATATTCAACCAAACTATTTAAATTGATCGTTCAAAATCTTCTCTTGTTTATTCATACTTTTTAGACAATAACATTCTAGTCAGCATAGTTTAAATTACAAAATAAAATGAACTCTACGAAATGTTTGACTCTGGTAGATTGGTAAATAGATAATCTAAACGACATTTAGAATCAAGTACAATGTATGCAAGACTACGAGAGGTGAGAGCCGCATATGTAATATTGCTTTCCATATATACGAAATGTGGTTTTATCCTCGCTAGTCAGTTTGCCGTCGAACTCAGATGATGATCATGGAAGGTCGAAACGCGTCAGTGCATGCGACTGGCGGTAGTTCTGCTACGTTTGTCGATGGCGTTTACTTCAAGCTTGCAGTCTTGATGTAAAGAATCCAGTTTATTTTTGAAAATCAAGTTATCGGGTGACGAGATTTTTAAAATTAACTTTTGTTTCATCAAGCTCATTCTGTAATATGATGTGAACATCATGTCTCTTAAAAACAGGGAAAATTTCCATCTTTCTTGAAAAAGCTAAAGAAACGTCCAGGATGCATATGTACTATTAATCAGTTTGCAAAAACATTTCCTGATTTATTGTATGAATACGCTATATCTTAAAATAAACTTATTTCAACAAACCACACCTTTTGAAATTTTGTACAATCAAATACATCTTTTAGCTTATGATGCTATTCAATATGCACGAAAATGTTAAAATTGCCATCTACCATGTAAAATATATCGATATCCATCAAGCTTAAAGGAAGTTAAATAGTTTTGAAATAAATGTGTCGTATTATATACCAACGTCTTAACAAAATACCCATGGAGATATTCACATAACACTTCTGTTCCAACTTAACGTCGATGGATTCTTTTACATCTTTATAATCCGTAAATACTTTGCATATACTAAAATCACTCTACATAATCAAATATTTTGCGACGAGTGAAGCTGAGAAAAAGCGGAGGTGTTCTCCTTTCATGGTATACCTGAACAAATTGTTTTATAATGCAATTACACGAACAGTGGTTGCGCGGGCGCTGATAAAATGAATACTTTTAATCAAGGTTGAGATCTTAATATTAACACCTGACCAATTATGTAAATACATTTGTCTGTCAAAACTAGATATTTGGTATTGTGGAAAAGGCAATTCATCCATTAGACCGGTTTCATCCTTATTTGGAACTCATCACGTACTGGCCAAAATTTGCCGCGAACAGGGCTTGAGCCTGGGCACGTCTGCTTCTAAATCTGGTGCTCTAACCACTGTACCTTAGGGTTGCTCAGTCATTAAAGCACCAGATTCCGAAGGAGACGTGCCCAGGTTCTTGCCCTTTCCGAGGTAAATTCTGACCAGTACCTGATGAGTTCCCAATAAGAACGAAACTGGTCTACTGGATGAATTGCTTTTTCTAAACTACAAAATACTTAGTTGATACTGAAAAATATATTTACATAATGGGTCAGGTGTTTATATCATGATCGCAAAGTAATTGTTTCATTATGTTTCTGAAATCCTGTGGCTAAAACAAGAAAAAAACTAATCTAGTAGATTTGCTCTATCAGTTTCGCAAAGATCCGATTGATACCCATTTCCTAGTACGCTTCCATTTCGTCTTCGTTCATGTTGGGTGCGGATTCGTCCCTAGCTTCCGAAGGCTTCAAAGACGTTCATACTAACCATTGGAAATGAGGTCCCGATCTAATCTTCGTTAACTGGCTACGTTTCAGTTTGGACCTTCCCAAACCATCCTTAGGCCTCAAATCATACGTACACAGGAAGATTCTCACAATAGCATCCAACTTGCACGCAGACGAAACGGTTGCTTACTTTGAAACGTGGATCAAACGGATCTTTGCAAAACCGATAGTGTAAAGCGACAACACGCGAACGCAAATCGCGGAGATTCAACATTTGAGACTCGACCTACGTAATCTTTCAAAGGTTATAACGAAAGCCGATGCTGTGAATCACATCTGAACAATAGGGTCATCATATGGGCATTGAGTTCGTTGTCAAAATTGTACTGATAGAGCGATGAGTACGTTTGCAAAATGCTCTTATTTTAATAATTTATTCAAAAAGTGAAACCCATGAATTAAATAAACTTTATCGTAAATATCATAAAGAAGCAGAAAAACACAACATCAATTATGTGGGCGCTAATCTATAATCAATTCGCGTGCCAAGATTAACCAGCACAGGAAATGCGACTTTCAGTAAAACCAGAGTAACCTCACATGAGAAAACTAATTTCCCTTCTACAAATTACGTTAAATTTTCAATAATTGACCGAAAAATGTCAGAAATGACATAGTGACATTTCATAATTGAAAATTACTTATCCATATTCAATATTCATAGCAGGTTACAACAAAATGTCCACAATTACTTATCCGTGTTTGGAAAACTTGGAAATAGCACAATGAATCAAGCGTTATTTTTGCTTACATTTTACCAGGTTTAGACCAATAACAAATTTCGTGAACCGGATATCAACCTATTATAACTATCTATGGTTTGCAAGTGAATTAATAGGTGAGTAATACATTGATTTTATTCTGCATCCCAGCAAATGCGGAAGAGCTTTGATTGAACTCAATGTTGAAAAATGCGTAAAGGTGGATGTGTAATCTTAATTTAGAATTAGAACAATTGTAGAAGCAAACGTTTATTATAAAGCAGGTCTCTACAACACTGTTAATAAATGACCTTTTAATTTATGAAGAACTCAACTCGACTGTAGAATCTGGTTATTCATCTAGTCGCATTTTTAAAAGCAAAGGGTATAAAGTCCAACTAAACATGCATAATACACAATAAACAGGAAGCGGGAAACGTACATGCTGGGACACGCGCGTACAAACACACATATACACAAAAAACAGTTAATATTCAAGCTATTTACAAACTATTCTTTAAAAAAATTTGCGTCCTGGAAGTTATCACAAATAAAATTGATTTTAACCAGTCTTCTTACAGCAGAAAAACTACCGTCAGACACACGTAATATATTCGACGACTGGTTAAATAAAATAATATTGATGCTTGCTTCAAGCTCGCAAACTTGATTTAAAGAATTGTTACTACCACCCCCGCAATCATGATTGTTTAATTGTTTTATCAACATATGTAGCGGAATCTGCAAAAAAGTTAATGTTCGTGACTGATAAGAATTTGTGCAGCCCATTTTTCAGTCAAATACAATGTATGCGAGAGTACTAGTGGTGAGAGCCACATATTTAAATTTGATTTCCATATATATGAAACGCGTTTTGATCCTCCTTAACCAGTTTTCCGTCGTACTCTGATGATAATAAAGGAAGGATGAAACGCGTCGGTACGTGTGCCTGACGGTAGGTTTGTTATGTTGTTCGAAGACTGGTTAAATACTGTCGGATTGATGTTTATATGAAGCTCGCAGATTTGATTTAAAGAACAGATATTATAAGTCAGTATACCTTTTAAAAGGATTTGCCATTAATTATTTATCTATATAACCATACAGATCGCAAACCTTAATTTAAAAAAATTATAACCATCACCCACGCAATCAATGATTTTTTATATATACAAAATATATTTTAGAATTTAGCTGAGGGTAGAGTATGCTGCATACAACAGCCATAAAAGTTTGAAGTACCTTGACATCACCTGTAGTGACCTCTCGGATAACTAATACATCATTGAAGTTAGTTTATATTTCTAAACGCCTGCTAATGTTAAATAGAAATGATAAGCTCACTGTTATCGAACAGCCTAACATGGTGTATTTATAAGATTTAAAAGAAACATGTTGCGCATTGAGCAGCTATTTCATATGCATAAATACACCATTTACCTGATTATCGGGTTGCGATCCGATTTGTTTGCATCAGCTGTCTTCCTGATTTTTTCTCCATAATTTTTGATCTCCGGATATGGAGATCTTTTTTAATGGAACAACCATCACCTACTAAGTTGACAATCAATACGTCAAGTGGAAGGCAATTTAAACTAACATTTCCACTTGACATATTGATTGTCAACTTAGTAGGTGATGGTCGTTCGATTGAAAAAGATCTCCATATCCGGAGGTCAAAAATTATGGAGAGAAAATCAGGAAGACAGTGGATGCAAACAAATCGGTTCGCAACCCGACAATCATGTAAATGGTGTGTTTATGCATATTAAATAGCTGCTCGATGCGCTATGCAGGCCGTACTAGTCGATTGCAGCTGGCACACGGGGGGAACGTTTTTACAATAGCTAAACAGCCTCCAAACAACCAATGCTCGTTCAATTATATAAGCGTTCATTTCAATACCACTACCCCGGTAAGCGTGGTATCTGTTTTATAAGGACAGATTGGGACTGGTTTGTTTGAACCTTATGGCTACAGAGATGTCATATTGACTCCGCATAAAGGGTAGGTTAACGATGAAACATTAGTTAATATGTAACTGAAAATTGTGTGTAGCGAGCAACAGATTCAGAAGCAGATGTGCTCCTTGCTTTAAAGAAGGCAATACAACTAAACACAAGTAAACACCGATTCAATTGTATTTAACCAGTCGTCGAACAGCATAGCAATACTACCGCCAGTCCCACGCACTGATGCGTTTCGACCTTCAATGATCATCATCAGAGAACGACGGAAAACTGACTAGCGAGGATCAAACCGCATTGCATATAATAAGTGGCTAAATAAAGTAGCAGAATTTTTAGTCGAGCTGACTGTGTTCTGACGAAAAAAACGAGGCTTTTGCTTAATTCTCGTGTACCTGAATACTACATGGTAAAAATATACTACTACGCATGCTTCGTCTGATTATAATTAAAAGTGCATTATAATGACTGAAATATAAATTGTGGATGTGTGCTTGATAAAGAGTTATTTACAAGTACTTCGTGTCACCATGTCAATTTACTGCATCGCTATTTCTGCCGTTATTTGTCAAGAAGTTTTTCAAAAAACATGTTCTCTAATATAAAAAATGTTCTAAATTGTGCTGATCCGTCATTCTATTAACAATGCACATCAATTATAATAGAGTGTTGACCACTTATCAAAATTTTCGGTTTCGAGCGTTGAGAACTGTTAGAATGATGCCATTTGTATGGTTGTTTTTGATTCAATTTTTGTCTTCCTGCCCAAATATTTACATGCATTTGTCAGTATAAACTAGGCATTTTGTAATTTAGATGAGGCAGTTCATCCAGTAGACCGATTTCGTCCTTATTGGGAACTCATCATGTATTGGCCAGAATTTATCACGGATAGGTCTTTAAACTGGGCAAGTCTGCTACGGAATCCCAACCCATCTAAATCTTTAATAGCTTTTACGTTAAACTCTACATTGTAGTTGATAAGTTTGTGCATATTTTATAGATGGAGATATGTAATGAGAATAAATTATTTCATACTATTCTTTATATGAAACTATTGGCATCACAAAGCAGTCTCGTGATTCAGTTCAGCAACTGGCTGCATCAAATTTGGCTGCTACTGATTAGTCTCGAAAATGAATGAAATTTATTACTGTTATCCAGGTTTTGATTTCGATATAAACACCTAACTGACTATGTACATAAATTTTTCAGTATAAACTAAGTATAGTATAATGTAAAAAAGACAATACATTCTGTAGACTGGTTTCGTCCTTATTGAGAACTCATCTCGTACTGTCCAGAGTTAGCCGCAGAGAGGGCTCATACCTGGCGCGTTTGCTTCGTTATTTGGTGCGCTAACATTTCGCCACCGTGCCGCACGGTTTTAAAATGTTTAGTTTATACTGAAAATTGTATGTACTTAATGAGTCAGGTGTTTATATCAAGTTCGCAAAATTTGCTAAATGTAATTTTTATCACCGCTCTAACAACCAATCCTCATATCATTTGGAATGAAACTTTCTAGTTGGATAAATTGTATTATAAGTTAATTCCATGACTATTTTATGCTGTTTTGTTATTACTTGAGCAGCAAGTACCTAGCATGGTTCATTACTTAAACTGAACAATAAAAGGTTCAGTGCAGTTCTATTTATTAATATATTAGGTATTATTGAACTATTTTGAGCGTATAATTAGTGTAATGGTAGTGCAGCGTATTTCAAAAATGGCATATCTTAAATAATACTAGTCCTCAAAAATTTACCGTACAGCTAATAATTCTTAATTGCGTACTTTGATTTTGTACAATTACTATGAAATTTCTACCTTAATTTACCCATCATCATCATCAAAAGTTGACAACATTTCTTGAAGCTTTATCTGCTGATATTTAAGTAATGTTTTTAGCAAAGCGTGTCGAATAAGTCTAAACTTAAAGGTTATATTTGGTCGCCGACCACTTAAGGCTTCTCTCATATTTCACTTGACAACAAAAGCACATATACATTATAAATGTGAAGTAACTTTTCAGTTTAATTTATATATGCTGTGACTGTGTTCAATTTAGTTGAAAGTGTTCCAGCGTTTCACAAGCCTGATTATGTGTTACCTTACTATATTGACATAATGAAAGTTAGAAAAATACATTAAAAAGTGAGGTAAGCGACCAGGACTAAAAGAGAAATACGGCTGTTGATCATTTTGCTTATACTTTTAATAATCTAGTTTTTTAAAGACACTCTATCTTTTGTTGAATTTCCGCGATTTGCGTTCCGGGGTAGTCGCTGGGCACTTTTGGTTTCGACTAATCCGAATTTCAAAGTACGCATCCAATTCGTCTTCTTCTCGGCTGGGTGCGTATTCGTTCTTTTCTTCCGAAGGCTTCAACATTGTTCATATTAACTACTGGAAATGAGGTCCAATCTAATCTCTTGTTGACTGGCTAACTTTCGGTACGATATTTCCCGTACCACCCTCAAGCCTCTAGTCACACATACACAGTACAATGCTCACAATAACAGATTTTAGCAAATGTGGTAACCTCGTTCTGAAACAGTTCTTTTTATATTTTAACTTTTGAATCATCAATAGTTTTAAACAAATAATTGGTGACAATAGCTAAACTCCACATATGCATATGCGTGGAGAACATGAAAACAGTCAGGCAACGAAAATCGCAGAAGTTTGCAATCCGAAAACCTTCAAAGGATATTCAATCTATTCGATGATATTTCCGTTCTTATTGTGCGAATCGTCCAAAGCATAAGTTGCTGTAGTGAAACACAAGCCTATGGCAGACTGTGCATTTATATATTAGGTGTTGCGAACCTAGTAACAAATTAGTTCAGTTGTGACCAGAAGGATAAACCAAAGGCAGCATGAACGGAAAGTATAATCTCATGAACATTCGTTTCGTGCTTACTGACGACTCATCAGTAGGAGCCGGTATTACGCCCTTTAACCACAATATATTTGGTCAAAGAATGTGGAATAATAGGACGGTACAATCTCCTACAATCTCTGGTCACAACTGAACTAATTTGTTACTAGGTTCGCAACACCTAATACATACTTGCATATATATTAGTTCTTCGCAACAAACAGTATTTAGACTGTGCATTTGGTAATTGCAGATTTGCTAGACCGCATAAACTGTCGTAAATATCGTCATTTAAGGAGAATTCTCCTTACTAATTTTTTTTTGGTTCCAGTTTAAAACTTGCCCAAGAGACGCATCAAAACAAATAGTCCTTCCAACGCAAATGTTTCATGCAATGAAAGGTTTTGTAGCCCAGCTATGAGTTGATTGGTGTTTGTGTATGCTAGAATATTTGCAAAGGTTTACAACGGAAGAAGTAATGGTGATCATCTCTAAGTAATGCTTTTGATGTTGTTTTGTAAACACTAAAATACCTGTGACCTCAAGAAAATTTGGTCTTAGTCCAACATAGCAGCCGCACAAACAGGCACTATAGCAAACCACAACGGTCAATTATATAATAGTACAAAAGTGCCAATAATACCTCGCATAAATTAACACAACACTTAAAAACTAGACCAGTACATGACCTATCACGGTTCGAATTGCAAATGCCATCTTGATTAAAATGTGATAATTGAATTGTGAATCTGCTTGCTTCACGAGGTCAGCACGAAAATGAAAGTGGAAATAATTTGGTGTGGTTAATTAAGGGGAAACTGGCTCGCCAACACTCTCAGTGTCCGCTACGTAAGCACAACGGGATACCAAAAATGCGTTTATATGTTTAAAAATTATGTAAGCACAAAAAATTTAAGACTACCTGTGGTAAAATTTGATTCGTGAAGCTTTCCTGAATTAGACATTAAGATTTATTTAAAGCAATGACAATTGTTTCAATTTACAATAAAAGCAGAGGCATCCAATATGCAAAAATTTCCTTCTGTTTTTAAAACGAGGTTTAGTTACACGCAAAAACCATATCGCATTATTCGTTTTATTCTCTTTTGAACTAATTATATATTTGCAAAAATATATCCGAATAATTTACCGACACAAATACGGTTGCTGCTAGCTTTTATATAAATAGAATTATGAAAATATCCACTATAATAAAGTTACTGCTTTTAATTTGAAAAGAAATATTAAATTCGAAGATCAAAGTAAAAAAAATATTGTAATAAGCTAAATTATTCTTTTTCTATGTTTCGGACATTCACTAGGGTGTCTGCCAAGTAAAAAGGACACATCGTTTTAACTAATAGATTAGTGTCGTCAATACATGCACTGTTAAGATTATACTAATAATTTATGTCTTTAATAGCTTAACCAATGTGGTGAAATTGAGATTCTGTCTAATTATGGCTTGTAATATTCTTTTCCAAAACAACTCAGCCGGTTCATTTGTCCAGAATTTAATGCACTATTTTTCGGTATATATATATATATATATATATATATATATATATATATATATATATATATTTATATGTCCAGATGATAAAAAATATATTGTACAATGCAAAATTCGCTTTTATCTTAATTAAATGGCAATTTATGGCATCTGATTACCTCGAATCGTACCCTTTTTTGCCATAAGCTAATTCGCACACAGCCTGGGAAATTGTGAATCCGCGCTTATGGCAACATGTATACTGTAATTTATAAAGAGTTTTATGACAGAAATTCGATTATGTATATAAAACTGTAAATATAAATTCCATTTAGAATATGTAGAAATTGTAAAACCTGAAGCAAAAGGGGTTTGTTCTCTTTGAACACTGAAAATGTACTTGCCAGATTTTCCAAAAACTGGGGCTGGAATTGAGGCATTGCCGTTGTATCTTACCAAATGAGCAACTTACATTCATGATCAACTTTTCCTTCTCTTGGATTCGATTCGCCTCTACTTATGATCTAAGTACCGTTTTACTGACTAAAAACATATGTTACGGTAGCCCTAAAAATTGATATAATGCACGGCTTACTTATGTTCGTATTTCAACGCATAACGTTTGGCAAATAAATTTTGAGTGCTCAGTTAAGATAAAACCGGTCTACGTAATGAATTGCATGTTGCAGCGGCCGGTTTTGAGACCGAGAACGCTAGGATGGCTCTATTTTTTGCATGACAGGAATGAAAGTGAAATTCCACGCAACTATTAAAGAATTAAGATGAAACAGAAACAAAATAAAAATGAGTGAAGCAAACTTTACCCTCGAATTTGAATAAATAATTGACTAAAAATTAGGATAAAATCCAATGAAATGGGTCTTTTTATTTGTTAAGGGGTTTTCAGGATAATATCAACACAAATGAATATATTAACTATAGGTTTAGGAGTAATTAAGTCAAGGCTGGATAACTCAACTAACACAGTTGACAATAAAATTGCATTTGCCACCGCATGTAATTTTAAATTTGTATTGAAATCCTGCCATAAACATTTTAATAAATCTAACTTTCGGAATTGTTTAGCATCTTTTCTGTAAAGGTAGATCGTAAATAGTAAGTTCGAGTCCTAGTTCAAAAGTGACGACAAATAAGCTCTACGAGATGAAAGTCTGTCTAAAATACCTGAATTGATATACTTCTAAATAATTTTATGCAGTGCATGTTTTAAATAGCGCAGATTATTCGTTGAAAAACGCTATAACAAATGTGTAGTCGTTTTTGTTGTATTAGTTGCAATTCTTGCAAGTACTTGATAAGTGAAAATAAGTACGAACATGGCTTACATAATGAAACGCATTTGCTACGTTATGTAAATTATACATTATTAAGATAACATACATGAAACAATAAATCCTGCCATAAACTTTTAAATCAATATATAGTCACCTGATTGTATGATTTCAGTTCTATAAAAGTGGATTGCAGGTAAACTTTTCGAATTTTGGGTCAAAAGCTATGCCCAGTAAATTCGACATAAAGGTAAATCTGACCAAGTACATAAGTTTGTGCATTACTTAGTGTACCGTTTAATCTGTGAATTTGACGTTAAATTCGTTAAAAGACTCAAAAACAAATGTTTTCCGTTTTAAATCCTACCGGAGAAAATATCTGGTAATACTTGACGGAAGGAAAAAAAATCGTGATGAAATGCATTTGCTACCTAATGCAATTTTTGGTCCATATTGGTAGTAGATATTTATTTCCTTCATTAATTCATGCATAGCAATGCAAAAGTAATTAGTAATTAATGTTTCACTACCAAATAACCATAATAAAAAAAGCAAGAAATTTAAAAAAATGAAGTGATTATAATGATAAAAATAATAATTTCTGCACACAAATTAAGATAGCAGTATTATTGAGGAGAAGGATCTTGTTACTGAGTATACTTACTTAGATAACACAGAAACATGAGGCAAACTAAAATTCTACAAAACACCAATATGGACAAGTCAGCTTTAAGGCAAGGCAACATCAGAAATACAGCTTTCAAGCAGGTTTCACAGTATCAATACATAAACAAAACCAAAACTCGCAGCTAACTCTGCTTAACTGAGAAAAGAAAGTTATGAAGACTATTTTACTATAAGTCTGCAACAAAATCGCCACGGAACTCGACTCGATGCCATATCATGATGGGTTTCCAACTAAAAACTATGATACGCACGTTTACCCCATTCTGGCAGACAACTGTTTTCTATATTGCCTAATTTGGATGTAGTTGCCTTTTACTGTTTCTGACATGTCAAATTCTGCAAACCATATTACTTACTCCAATCTGGCGCTAGGTAAGCCTTCATGCCTATGTCAGCGCATTTCCAGACTGACACTCTGCAGTCGCAGAAGTGGGGCATTTCTTGGGTGATTCTGTAAATCTATTTTAAATTTAGACTGCGAATATCCTACCGAAAGAAGGAACCACGGCTGAAAGTCTATTCAAGTTGGCTTAGCAGAATCTCACTGTCGAATAATAATACAGTGGTTGTTGTACAGTCAAAATCAATTAATCAACCACTCGTGAGAACATTGAAATCTGCATCCTGGACGTATGGAATAGGGTTTTCTGTAATAGCGTTTATTACAAAATTTTAAAAAAATGGCGAAAGTGAACAGCCTTGACGAGCACCACTGTTGTGTGTTAATTCGTTGTAGACTTTAACACGAACAGAGGTGTTTGTACATAGAGAGTGTATAATATTTAAAAATATTTTTGGCACAGCATTTGTTGTCAAAATAGGAAATAAAAAATTCGATCCTCTAAGTCAAATATATCCTTGAAGTTTAGAAAAACGGTTATTGTGGGATAATGATCTATATTTCGCTGTTCACAAACTGGCCTCGTTCTTATTGGAAAACTGCCTTTTCTTTTTTAGTATATGAATCATGCAAAGCGCTCAGATGACATAAGTTTATCGAACCGTAGATAAAATTGGAGTCAAGCTTATATCGCGACAGTTATCACACGTATAACGATTTCATTTTCTAAAGAAAGGAACAATGGTCAACTCCTTTTAAGCAAGCGCCACGGTCTTCACATTCCTTATTTTAGGAGAAAGGTTGGATAACGCTCCAGAAATTTTATCGTCATCATTCTTAATTAAGCTCGGAAGCAATCTATTAAGACCTCTGGCTTTGCAAAGTTTGAGAAATAGGATTGCATCTCGTATTTCTAATTTTGATGGCTGTTTGATATTAGCATTCCACATTGTTGATACAACCATATATTTGGGGATCGGGACTCACGCAGGCGAACACGAGAAGTGATCTATGTAGGGTTCAGTCCACCTGTGAAACTGATTTATTTTATCGATTACAGCACAGTTGTTACTATAATTTTTAGTTTTGCCAACTTTTAAATTTTTTTGGACATGTTTCGCATGTAAGGTGAAACACATAAGGGCTGTACTTGAAATGAACGCACCTTCCATCTTCTCGGTATTTCTAGTCCAAAAGCAACGAGATCTACATTTAGACTTAGCTTAATTTGACGTCTTACAACTCTACATGAAGTAGAGCTAACTGAAATTTGGCGTCTAGATTGGAGAATCTCCATAGATTTTAGAGAGACACAATGATTATTTCTACAGGAGCCTACAATGCTACATGCAGTTATATTTGCATTATGCTTAGTGAAGCATATTTTCATCCAAATTAGATTCCAATTTTCATCACCAAGAACAGTTAAATTTATCTCTAAAGGGTCTTTCCTCGGAAAGACGGTTTATCAAGTTTGTCCACATCTGTTTGAGATTTATTCCTATTTAGTTTCCTGGAAAAAAATTTATTTGCAGATATACAACGGATTAGTGCATTGTCCGAAAATCAACAATGTTGCATTTAACCATGTCATATCTAATTAATTGCCTCATAACCTATTTGTGTCCATCGTTGTCCAAGGGATGGAGGACGCCATGTAGCGCATCGCATTACACTCCATCCGCAGATTTTGCAACTCAGGTATCGCTTAGATTCCGCGCAGCTAGCCAAACCCCGTTCAGCATTATTGTTTCGCGTCGAGCTTAAAGTGTATCTTCCACATAACTGTAATTCTGCAATAATTAACCGCTCAACTTGAGCATTCATGCCACCCATTACCGCGAATATCTATGAACGTTTTCCTCTAAGTAGTAAATATTGTATATCGGAGTAAGAAGCGTTCTTGGTCCCATCTGTGCTGCATTCGGTGGGAGCATATGCAAATACAACGAATAGGCAAGGTTGATTAATATTTGTGGCAGTGATTTTAGATTTATTTAAGCGTGCCGCAAGAAGTCGGATGTTTTTAGGGAACCATTAAGTTAAGCAAGCTTCATAATGTGAACATCTTGTTGTCCAGATTGGTTTTATTTTTACACATTAAATGTGCTGACGTTAAAACGTAACCTAGGTTTATTTAATGGTCGATTACTTGAACGTTTTTAATTTTAACATTCCGATATTGTGATGAGTAATATTATTATTCCCAACAAAATTTCTAGAATCTAAAAGAGCATTACTGTTAGATTAAATAAAAGGAAAGAGGAAGAAATATGGCAGAATCCAAAATAGCGTCTGCAGTAGCCTGATTTTATTTGTCCACATCGCACGAATGATTAGATAAGGTGAAAGAAAATTAATAACAAAGTGTAAAGTGGTCATTTATTTTGAGACTATTAAACTTCACCTTAAAACCTTTCAGTTATATTTATCCTGAGTTTTCATTTGATTATGTTGGGTGGCAACAAATCGGACTCGGTTTTACTTCTATTTAATGTTTGCGCTGATTACTTAGTATTTGTGTGCATATGTGTCTGTATGTAAGCCTGTTTGCATGTAAATGTATTTCTCGCTGTATAGAAACGTGATGCCTGGGATCTGGTCATTCTTATATTGATGGATTGATAGTTAACCAACGGTTCACATTTTTGTGTGTTACTTGTACGGATGTTATTTTCCCGAGTGTGGTCTTTCGTTTCCCCTTGTTCCGCAATTTTTATTTGTCCACTTAGTAACAGCGCAGGTGCGGATTGAAGTGTTGAATGCTCATATAGTTTAGAAATTTAAGTCTCCGTATGTACAGATGGTATTTCCTCTTTAGTTTGTTGCTAATCCAATCGAATGTTTGTTGAGTCTGGTCGAAGGGGTGTTTGGTCTTGTCTGGATTCTAGTAAATTGTTGTTGGGTTTTATTATTCGTGGCCAGTCAATAAGAATATCATGTTGATGAAACTTTTGAATATTTAGGCCAAATCTTTGTTCTTTTATATAAAGGTCTTCATAAATGTATAATATTTGTTATGATTTTGCTTTATGTAGAATTTTAGAAATTGGTCAAATTGACTGGTGCCCCGTTTCCAATATACGATCGGAAATAACTGATTTTCCTAACGGAGACAAGCCTTTTAAAATCAATTTTAGTTTATTTTTTAAATCCACCAATACGCAAATAAACAGATCCCAGACATCACGTTGCAATACAGCGAGAAAGACCTTTACATAAAAACAGGCACACACAGAGACACATACGCATACACACTTACTAATCAGCCTAAACAATAAATAGAAGTAAAACCGAGTCAGAATTATTGCCACCCATATAATTAAGTCGAAGCCCAGGATGTATATAGATAAAAAAGTTTAAAGTGAAGTTTAGTAATCTCTAAATAAATGGCCATTATCTACTTTGTTATAAAGTATTTTCTTCATAGCCTGAATTATACTGTGCAATATATATATATATATATATATATATATATATAATCCACCTTTGAAACTTGAATTAATTGGTGTATGTGTACATTAAGCAAGTGTAAGAAAGGAATGTTATATATATATATATATATATATATATATATATATATATATATATATATATATATATAATCCATCTTGAAATTTGAGATTAATTAGTTGTATGTACATAAAGCAAATTAATGAAAGAATGTAACGTTTGGTACAAATAATTAAATTTACAGATATATATATATATATATATATATATATATATATATATATATATATATATACTCAGAGTGACTTAAATATAAAGTTGGCAGTGCTGCATCATTGGATGTTATATCGATGGTTTCTGTTAAATAAATAAATTGAATACGTAAAATCTGGTTCATTATTATGTTAACCTTACAAACATAATTTAAATAGCACTTTTCACTACTTAAGCAATCAATAAGTATTTTTCCTAGATTATATTGGTATCTAAACTCACTAACAATTTCGTATGTTTGTTTATGAATTTCCTATTTTGATCTAACTGTTTATATGTATTATTTTTTGCATTGGTTAATAAAGCTAAAGCCTACTCAAATTTATTCCTATTTAAATATATTTGATCTGGTTTCTTTATTTATTCATTCGGTTCCTATTGCATCAGACGTATATTTCATAATTTTAGTTTATATAATTTTTAAATAATTTACTGCTATTTACACTCAGGCGTATTTCTAAAAATTTAGCGTTTATTGTATTTGGATATCACTTTCTATAATTACATCATTTGCATCAATTTCTAAAGCAGATCTTAATAATAATGAAATATCTGACTTTCTATAGTAATTAACGTTGACCTCGATTTGTTAATTCTCGTAAAGCATAAATTTTTTTAAAACTCTAACAAAACCCGCATCTATATGCTTTATCTGGATGTTTATCTGTAATTTTTCTTGTATACTAACTATGCTTTATGTTTCTCTTTCACACGCTCCAAATACAGAGGTTACCTATCTTTTCGATTTCAGACATTGCATGTTACAACACAGTCATCCGATTTGTAACAACCACACCGAGCTTAACGATTTCCTCGCGGTTTCTGGAGTGAAATCGTACCAATTAGCATATTGACGAAGCCAGGTATGCATGTCTTTAATTATATTCTTTGGAAAAATAACTGCAAGTGGACTCCGTGTTAAGTTAAACAGTAATTAAGTCATTGTCGATATGACACATGGTGGATACCAGAAGCCATGCGAAAAAATGAATGAATGAAATATATGTTACCCTAAATGATTTATTTGCATTATTCATATCAACATTAACCTAGCGATTGAAGTTGCTTATCTCTCGATTAACATGTTGATAGTAGAGCCAAACGTTCCTTTCATATTTAAAATTTATTAAAATAAAATATAAAATGGTAGGTTATAAAATGACATTCGGGAAATATTACAAACCAAGCTCTTCAGTTACGTTAAAATTCCGAAATGATAAAGAATGAATGCATATTCCTACCTCATTCAGGTGAAAAACGAGTGATCTATTTAAAAGAGGATATAAAAGAATATCTTTTCTTCTGCCACACTGGAATTCACTCTTGCATTTAGAACCCTAATGACCTTGCGATTTTGAAAATAATATCCGGCAAATTTCAACTCATTCTCACTAAAATTTATGTTAAAAAGAGACCAACACTTCATTTAATTAATCATGGCCTTATGTGATGAATACATAATATAATTATGTAAAACTTCCTCCACCAAATATGCAGGTATTGAGCAGGAAATGAACGCTTCACATGACTTGGACGCTTTACATGAGTTTAACGCTTCGCGTAAATATGACGCGTTGCAGGAATTGAACACTCCGCATGAGTTAGGCACTTCACATACTTTGGACGCTACGCATGATTTTAACGCTTCGCGTGACTTTAACGCTTCGCGTTAATTGGACGTTCTGCAGAAGTTGAACTCTCAACATGAGTTAGGCTCTTCACATACTTTGAACTCTAGGTATGTCTTGGATGTTCTGCATGAGTTTAACACTTCGCGTGAATTTGACGCTCTGCAGACATTGAACACTCCGCAAGAGTTAGGCACTTCACATATTTCGGACTCTACGCATGACTTGGCCACTTCGCGTGAATTGGACGCTTTGCAGGAACTGAGTTAGGCATTCCACATACTTCGGACTCTTCGCATGAGTTTAACGCTTCGCGTGTGTTGGACGCTCTACGGGAATTTTAATACTCCGCATAAGTTATCCACTTAAGATACTTTGGACGCTTCGCATGAGTTTAACTCTGCGCGTGAATTGGACGCTCTACAGAAATTGAGCACTCCGCATGAGTTAGGCACTTCACATACTTTGGACTCTACGCATGACTTGGACGCTTCGAATGAGTTTAACTCTGCGCGTGAATTGGACGCTCTGCAGTAATTGAACACTCCTCATGATTTAGGCATTCCAAATATTTTGGACGCTACGCATGACTTGGAGGCTTCGCAGAAGTTGGACGCTTTGCATGAAATTGACACCAGCATGATTATTACACCCAGTACGATGCGGACGCTCCGCATAGGATGGGCGCTTCGTATTTGTTGGACAATCTGCATGAGTTGAACGCTCCGTAGTAGTTGGACGCTTTGAAGGTGTTTGACGATATGCGTAAGTTGGATAATCAAAGTGCGTTTCAGGCTCCGTACGAGTTTGACTCTCCATGTCAGGTGGACACTAGGTAGGAGTTGATTACTCTGCAAAATGTTAGACGCTTCGCCAACGTTGGACCCTTTATAAGAATTTGACATTCAGCATGCATTTTACGCTCCGTGGGAACTGGACACTCTACGTGAGTTGGATGCTTCACATGACTTGAGTTCTTCGTATAAGTTGGAAACAATGCACGATTTGGACGCCTCGCATGACTTGGACGCCCTTCAGGAGTTGAACGCTCTGCATGAGTTGGATTTTCCGCATGAAGTACACGCTTCTTATAAGCTGATGTCGACATTTCGGACGAGATGGTGATGTTGATAAGTGCGTCCGAATTCTGGCCTTTCCACCAATTTGATTTTTGTCTACTGGAAAACTATTTTTCTAGTTGATTTGTCTTTTAAATGCTAGAGAAGCATTAATTCGTATTGGCACCCACGTTCTGAAATATATTAACAATAATACGCGCATTACATGTTGTTCAATAGAATGTCCGCACCAAAACTGATAAATTCACCAAACTATTACCTGAATCAAGATTGCGATCTTGATATAAAAACCCGATCCATTGTGTAGTATAGAAAAGGCAAGTCACCCAATAGACCGGCTTCATACTTATTGGGAACTCATCACGTACTATCCAGTAATTGCTGTGAACAGGGCACGAACTTGGGCACGTCTGCTTCGGAATCTGTTGCTCTAGCCAAACTTTGCCGGCATGTACGTTCTCGAGACTTGAAATTTTCATTTACACCTCCTGTTAACAATTAGTAATTTAAGGGAATTGCAATAAATTCAATTTCAAAACACAAAATTATGCGTCAACCAACGTTTACGTTGTATCCGGTGTGTTGGCGGATTCATCAGTTTCTGACAAATATTTACTATTGATGTTATTTGTCATTGTTCTTTTACAAGCCATTGAAAACCTAGTTTTGATACATAGACCCTAAGAACTTCTAATTTCCACACATGTAATCCACCACGTAGACTTAAAAGGACTTCAAAAGAATGTAAAACGCTAGCAGGGCTTAACTAAACATAGCATATAAGGTCATAATTTCCTTGAGTTTCAAAAAAAAGTTTAGTTCTGGAAAATAGAAAATAAAAAACATATGATTAAAATTTGTTCCCAAGTTCATATGCGAAGATAATGTGAAAAACTTTAAAAAAAAGGTTCTTTTCTGTTCTATCTATAAGATTTTTTGTCGCAATAGGAAGTTTTAATAAATTAGATAAAAATGCCTTAAGAGTTTTTTCTAGACATTTTATGCCATTTTTTTGAAGATATAGCTTCAAGTATTAATTTTTTTAGAGAAATTATCCAATCTATCCCATACTTTCTGAAAAAGGCAGTATAGTTCAAACTGATCATTTGCTTTATATCTGTCTTAAAGCTACAACCCATAACATATATCTAGTCTCATATATACCTTTATAGATAAAGGTCATTAATCCTAGAAAGCATAGCACAAACACAAATGAAAACACATTCTTCGTTAGGTCGGAATTGCTTTCTGTATATAAATCTCATGTCAACACTTTACATTAGACGGCATTTTGCATGAAAGGAGTTTGTCACCATGATTTTTAAATTTTGTACAGAAATTAACCTTAGCATGTTGGCAAATCCGTGGACATATTTGATTAATAAGTGATAATTCATTTCGTAATACATAAATTTATATACGTTGGTGTTTAGAAATGAAGAGCATAAAAACATTTTATATTTAATTGAACGATTTCAGGATTGCCTATGTATTTTATAATTGATGTATATCAACGCAGATGTATGAAGTTTTGCTCAAGTAACAGGTGTTCAAAATGGTTGTTAATTTCAGTTTTGATCAATTCTGATGTATATACGAAATAACAGTATTAGAAAACGTAGTTGAATAATCATCATGTCTGTGATCTCGAATTTAACCAGAATATAATAATCATTCTGTAAATTTCTACTATTCTCTTACTAGTTTAGAATATAATTTACAATGCAGTAAAATTGCAAGCCGAAAAATTCTTAAAAATCATAGATATAATCAAAATATCTATTAAAAATATTTTATAGATTAGAGAAGAAGTTCGAAATTTCGCAAATCGTGAAAGATTTGCTTATTATTATTATTATCGTCTGGAATGATTTTATTTATACCAGATATGGGCAAGTCAATACAGTGCTTCTTCACTGATCAAGAATTTAGAGAAAATTAATTTATTTTATTATTCTTTGTAATTGAAAAAATCACAGGAAAAATGTCACTTTATTAATCAAATAAAATGATTTTTGGCTTATGTATTTCTTATTAATTATATTTATGTTATATCGTACAATTTATATTGACAATCCGAAAGATTTATAGTAAGGTTGCGGTCTTGATATAAACACCTGACCCATTAATTACTTATATATGTCAGTATCAACTAAGAATTGTATAGTGTATTCATCCAGTAGACCGGTTTCGTCCTTATTGGGAACTCATCATGTACTGGTTAGTGCACCAGATTCCGAAGCAGACGTGCCCAGGTTCGAGTCATGTCCGCGGCAAATTCTGGCCAGTACATGATGAGTTCCCAATAAGGACGAAACCGGTCTACTGGATGAATTGCCATTTCTACACTATACAATTCTTAGTTTATACTGACATATTTAAGTAATTAATAGGTCAGGTTTTTATATCAAGACCGCAACCTTGATTATAATAATTGTTATCACCACCCGCGCAATCAATGTTCGTTTAAAGATTTATAGTAAGTTTTGAAAGAATAATCAATATGATGTCGTTTTCAGAACCACTGATATGTGAAATTAAAACCCAGCACATTTTCTTGTTATTTTTCCTATAAAGTTTGTTGCGTGATGCGTCATCTTAGTATGGTTGGTGGTGAATATTAGTCTGACAAATGAATCCGTGCATTTGTAATATTTCTGTTTCAAGGTGTATTATTTTGTTATGAGAATTGAATGTGGAATGCATTGGAAAAAAATTAAAACAGAATAAGTAACTGGTGTATTTACTCAATATATTTTAGTTATAAAATCTTAGTAAACTTATCTTTGGACGTGAAATTAATTCAATTTTTCTTTTATAACCGCTAAATTTAAATTTAATACACGCCAATACATGACATACATCTGTGTCATTATATGCCCTGCTGGCTTTTTAATTCATTTGCCATACTTCTAACCAATATAGAAACAATAAGTTTCTTTTAATACTTCAACAAAAAATGAATAAACATCGATTTGTCTGTCTCATCTTCAGTCTTTCGATGTTTGATAAAATAGCACATTGCGTCACATCAGTTTTGGAAAAAATGCTATACGTAAACTTGTCCCTATTTTACCGTCTTTCTGGTAATTAATTACCTCAAACAGTTTAGACAGAACAGTTTTGTACATTCTTAGACCAAAGTACTTTAAATTAACCTAACTTATTTTATGTCATTTGGCTTAGACTATAAGTCTTCGTCCAGGCCAATGTGGCATTGCGCTATTTGAGAAAAAAATCGTATATTTACGATAAAATGTATGAATTACAATTACGTGATCAGCTCGAACCTATTTCAATACCTACAAAAAAAAAACAATAAGACATTATGAGTTTCTGTGAATACTTCATTGTTATGCATTAAAAGGAACTGAGCCTTAAACGCCTGTTAAAGGAAACATTAAATAAAAATAAATAAAATATCAGTTTTAGAGCAGATAATTTTTATTGCGTTTAATGCGTCTATAGGCCAATTAAAAAGCCACATTGGCTCACAAACCGTTAATCGTATAGCATATATCCAATGCCATGGCGGGGCCTTTGCCATGTTCTAAAACGTCAACTAATGACCCTCATCCTAACAAGCCGTTCTACAGTTTAAATCTGGGAGCCGTTTGTTAAGCCTTAATTTTTTTTGCGTGACATTTAATGTTGAAAATGATTTAAAAAGATTATGAGAGAAAAATGTATGTAGTATGTTGTATTTTCTAGATCTATTTACATGTTAGGCATAGCGTTCCAACGTGAAAATTGGTTCCAATTGGACCAAAGTTAAATACCTTCGTCAGCGTGGTGGAAATGTAGGCCTTTGCATTATTGTTGCCGGCGAATTGTCAGTTAGTTTAACGAATCGCTAGGAACCCATTGTGTAGCAGATTATGTAATGTGAAGCACACAAAAATTGCTTTCGACTATGATAATATAAAATTAATTCTCTAAAAATGTAACACCAGAGCGTGGAAATATTCAATTTTATTAATCAACTCTATAGTAGTGACAAAAAAACGTCCTACACACCTGCTTTTTGCTCATTGAATTTGATTCGATATTTAAATATATAAATATAAATTATTTATTCCTGTAAATGATTTATTTATGTTGGCTGTATTTATTGATTATAATATAGAAAGATGAAGAATTATGGAAATAAAAATTTTAAAATATTTAAATATATGTTTATAATCTAACTTTATTTGATTTAATCCTTGACCAATTAACAAAGGTTTTACTTAGAAATTCGTCTATTTTAAAATTTATTTAATAAAAATACAAATATTTATTAAACATTTTTCAGAATTATACTTTAGCCCCATAAGCATAGTGCCTTTTATTCACAATTCTACGAATTTCATTTATCAAAATGCAATTCAATGGCGATCATGCAAAAATAAAAATTAACCAGGAAATATTCCCTATGGAATTTATCTCTGGTTTACGATTTTATTATAATGCATGAATATAAATCCTATTTAACTGGGAAACATTGTTTGGTTAATATGACGCTTGTTTAAGGGAGCTTACTGAGACTTCGACATAACTCAACTAAGATTGTTTGTAATTCTAAAACTGGTCTGCTCTAAAATAATATGAGTAGTTAAATACGCAAAATTTGTGCGACTTTTATATGTTTCAAACATTGTTAAAATATATTACAATGTAAAATGCAACAAATTTTATATTAAGACATTTTATCAATTCTAACTAAAATCTATATTTCTATTTATTCGTTTATTTTTAAATGGGTTTATCTTTCAATGAAATCCTAGGTAATCAAATTAATTAAATGTGGCTCCGGCCATTGGTAAAAAATTAAATAATTCATATTTCAAAATCATCAAACAAATAAAAGCACGATGTTGCATCATTATTAGTTAACAACGATAGAAAATCCATTTAATACTTCATTCAATTTATTTTAAACCCATCTTTTTATCTATATAAAATGGAACAATTACATTCTTCAATTTTGCCTAAAACAAACCTACGGTTAAAATTAGAAGACAGGTATCATCGAATAACATTTTTGTTTTAGTATATTTATTATTATTATTATTATTATTATTATTATTATTATTATTATTATTATTATTTGTAATTATTATCGCGTAATTTTAATTACATTATTTTGAAAATCTTACAATTGCGAATATACTAACGAATCCAGAACAATGGCTGTAGATACTGGTAGAAATAAGATTTATTAATAAATGTTATTCCACGGAGTACGTTGTTTTGTCCCTATATTTTAAACAACTGTAAAAATTGCAACGATATAATTACAAAGTCGTTAATCTCTAAAGTGTTGAATATTAAAACCATTTTTTTCTTTTACGCTATTTTTTCAAAATCTTCTTCTGTAGAGAAAAATATATCAAAGCGTTTAAACTAATGATTTACTGCCTTGTACAGATACTAATTACTTATGGTTATGCGCTGGATTTAATAGAAATTATTGGTGTTATATATATATATTCTTTATAATGTCCATTCCTTTTAAATTTAACACAGTATTCTTATAATTAGGAAAACACAAATAACGAATTGGATAAAGGCCATTTATTTCGTGAATTCTAATCATCTCTTATACAATCATACATATTTATACATTTTGTGTTTTCAATTGATTATGCTAGTGGTAACAAATCTGACTCGTTTTTACTGCTGTTTCTTGTTTTGACTAGTTGGTTAGTGTGTATGCGTTTGGTTTTGTGTTTATGCGTGTTTACATGTAAAGGTCATTCTCGCAGTATTGCGAAGTGATGTCTGAGATCTTGTCATTATTGTTTTGATAGCTTGAGAATTAACCATTTGTGCGCATTGTTCACTGTTACATATACAAGTGCTATTTTTCCCAATATAGTTGATCGTTTCACCTCGTTGCGCAAAGTTTTCACGTGGTAACAACACCAGTGTTGATTGCAGTGTTAAACGCTCACATTGTTGGAGACTTTTGTCATCGTATGCGCCTCTGTTATTTCCACTTCAGTTTGTTGCCAATCCGATTGTACGTTTGTTGATTCTAGTCGAGGGCCTGTTTGTTCTTGGCTGGATACTATTAGATTGTTGTTGAATTTTGTTATTCTTGGCCAGTCGATAAGAATATCATGTTGATGAAACTTTTGAATATTAAGGTCAGGTGATTGTTGTTTTATGTAAAGGGCTTCGTAGATAAATAATAATTTTTCTGATTTTGCTTTATGTAGAATTGTGAAATTGGTCGAATTGACAGGGTGCCCCGGTACCAATATATGATCGGAAATTGCTGATTTTCCTGACGGTGGCAAGCCTTTGTTAATCAATTTCTGTGTCAAATGTTGCTGGATTGTGCTTATAAATTCCTTCTTCGTACGTCCGATATATGTTCTACCGCACATACATGAGAATTTGTAGACTATGAATGATTTGGAGAGAATTTGTAATTGATCTTTGGCATCCAACTTCATGATTCTTTGTGTTCTAAATGTGATATTATATTTAACACTGGGATAATTCTCCTTAGTTTTTCTATTAAGCCGTCGTGCAATTATTGAGGTTAGTGCATCGCCTCTAAATATTAATTTTATGAAAATCTGCTTGACGGTATCCTCTCTAGTGCGAATCTGTCGTGGTCTGATGTTGACATCAATGAATCGTTCTGGGTAGTTGTTCATTAGCAAACATTTTCCTCAAGTAGCCCAGTTCTTCCTCGATCTTGTGTTTAGAGCAGATCTTCCTGATTCTGTTTGCTAGGTTGTTTACTATGTTTGTTTTGTGGGATTTAGTTACCCTGCTGTTGTAGTGAATGTATTTCCCAGTGAAAGTGGATTTTCTATATAGGGCCAGTGCCAAATCCCCATTTTCTTCTCGAGTGAGTTTGATGTCAATGCCATATATAGAAAATCCACTTTCACCGGGCAATACATTCATTACAACAACAGTGTGTGAAAGACTACACTCGGAAAACTAGCAATCGTACACGTAACAGCGAACAAAAGGTTAACTCTCAAGCCATCAATACAATAATGATCAGAGCTTAGACATCACTTTGTAATACATCGAGAATGAAATTTACATGCAAACAGGCACATACACAAACACAAACGCATACAAACTTACCAATTGGTCAAACCAAGAAATGGAAGTAAAACAGAATCAGATTTGTTGCCATCACCATAATCAAATGAATACCCAGGATGTATATAAATGGAAGATTTTAGAACAAAGTTTAGTAATCTCTAAATAAATGGCCATTATCCACTTTGTTATTAATGTGTTTTTCTTCAAATTAGAAATATACTGTGTAATATTCGAAGGCAATGGACATAGTAAAGATATATATATATATATATATATATATATATATATATATATATATATATATATATATATATATACATAGTAAAACAGGAAGTTCTAAAAGTCTATTCCGCGGTATTGACAAGAAAGTTTAATAGCACTACAGTGTATTTAACAAAATATTAAACTAGTCATAAATAATTTTGTGAATTTTTTAGATTCTGTGAAAAACAGATTTACTTCAAATTTGTTTCAAAATAAGAACGATTGTTGACTTAATACTGCATTAACAAGTTAAGGCAAAATTTTTCTATGTGGTGGAAATTCCGTGTACTGGGTCCTGCATGTCTGGCGCAAAAATAATTATAATGCTAGGTAAATGGACATAACTTATGCACATAGTGCGTAGTTTACATAAGATTTTCATCAAGGAGATTATCCAACAAGTTTATGACTATTTTATTACACTTATGACATAAATACCAAACTCTGAAAAAAACAATAATTTTTTTATACGTTTACAAACGCGTAACACATAGTAGAGTTAATGTAAATAAGCACTTGTAGGTACAAAGGCATGCATTATTAATTAGTAGACTCAAAGCTGTTTGAGCCTAACTTGAGAACAGTTCGCTACATAGTTCGAAAGACTTCAAAGGAAAATATTCTACGTAACATATCACAGAATGAAGAAAGGGTAATCTTACATTATTAAATGATTAAGTAAAAATTTTGGTAAATATATATTATTCAATTTAGATTATTTTACAGAAATTAATGATATCATATTTATAATATAAATGAAAGAAATATTGATTTTTGAACTGGTTAGATTTAGATATTCATCCTTGCAAATCAATACAGGAATTTCTATTCCTTTCTTAAAATTGAGTATCCTTTTCTATATATTGTTGCTTTTAGGCCAAATGAAAGAAAGTTTTGATTCTTCCACATTTTAATTTTACCACCCATGCGTTGTTGAACTGATTCATGTTTATTATTTAATATGCTTCAGTATTGTAATCGAAGCTGTCATTTTGATTGAAATATTACGGTATATATATATATATATATATATATATATATATATATTTATAAGTATAATTAAGAATAGAAAGCACATAAGTGGATTGTGACTTTTAACTTGTAGATGGAGAATTAACCAACAGTTCGCTTTGTCGGGTTTTAATTTTACAAATGTTTTTCCCCGTGTCGTCTTTCATTTCGCCTTGTTCCTCAATTTTGATCTGTCCTCTTGGTAACTGCGCAAGGTGTGTGGATTGCAGTGTTGAATGCTTATATTTTTGTAAAATTTATTTCGCCGTTAATGATGGTAATGATGCCGCTTATTTTTTCATATCTTTTGTTTAGCACGTTTTGTTAAAATGTTATTTTTACATGTAAATGCCGTAACAAGTGAGTGAATTTCAATGGAATTTGCTAAAGCAAATTACTGATTAAAGAAATACCCGGAAATAATTGGAATTTAAACATCAAAAAGGATGGTGACGATATTTAGTTAATATGCAAAATTAAAATAGAATACAAAATATTAAATGGTAGTTCTTATATGAAAAATGGTAAAATTAATTATAGTATCGATGTTACTACAGTGATGTTCAGAACCACAGTAAAATTAATTTAACTACTGCCCTGACCAATAGCAATTCTCACGGGAATGTAAATGAAACTACAATTAAATAAATATTTTCATCTTTGATTCTCAGTATATTGTAGTTTAAAAAAATTAAATGTATCCTCTCATTCCAAGCGAACTTGCGTACTAATTGGAACTAAAACGACTTTTTACACGCTATGCAACAATTGGACTCTAAAATATTATAATCGCAGGCGTATTAAAGCAATTTTAGAATCGAATTCAACCAAAACTATTCAGTGTGAAATCAAAATGAACTTCCTGCATATTAAATCACCGAAATTTAAATTTGTATCATACTATTTAATTTTACTGTAAATGCAAAAAACTTTTGCCAATACATGGGTCTTAGACATTTAACGCTGACTTTGTACCAACTTCTTTAATCAAATCATGCTTGCTTGCTTGATATAAACATCAACCCCATTGTATTTGACCGGTCACAAAACATATCGAAACAAACTGTGAGTTTCAACTTATTTTTTACATGTTACATGTAGTGGCAAACTCACTACTAATAATTGAGAACAGATTACTCATTTGAAAAAAGCAGAATTTTACCAAGATCTTCGGAGAATTTATATCTGTCTAGACCACAATATCACATATTTACTGAAATAACAGAAGTTGAATATGGTTGCTATTTTTAATTTTCTTTTTTACATCCGTTGTCCTAGTGTTGCCTTCAATTACAGGTCCGCCAAATTTTATATATATATAAATATATATATATATATATATATATATATATATATATATATATATATATATAATTTATAATTGGTAAGCTTACTCGCAATGGCTTTATTATAAAGTTGAAAATGAAATTGACTTCATATGCATTTGCCTTGGTGATTATATACTTAATTTACACACCGCAATATTATTCAATCAGAAAGCCTTCTGAAAAGCCAAACCTGAATGAACATAGAAAAGCGTATTTAGCATACAAAGGTTGGTATGTGCTCCGACAAGCATGAAATCTATCATCTACTGCATCTTCCTAAATATGCTTGTCCACAAAGGATCAATTCCAATTTTATATAAAGTTGAATGCAGATTGCAATGGAATTTGGTTGTGTAAACTAGGAAGGGTTTGGCGTTGAATGTAGCCTAAATTAACGTAGCTGCAATATTAGTGAACATTAAATCGGAATGTTGTCTAAATTTTTTCATTCCAATGCTCCTTACTTTTGCATTGCAAGTGGTTTTACACTGGACTCTTATCAACAGTATATTTGACACAATATTATTCAAAACTATATAATAAGAATTTCGGATGTATATCTTGCTATTGTTGACGAGTAGTTGTGATCCCTTGGTAAAAACCTCTAATATTATACAACGTATTGTTATCCTATGTAAGAAATTATTGACATAGATACTAAACGCTGTTTAAATTAGATAGGCCTCGTATTTGTAATCGTGTCACGTATTTGTGAATGGAAAATATTGAGAACAAAGAATAAAACTAAATAATGCCTATTAATCGAATATTTTATTATGTTATTTTGTATTGGATTTCGTCCTGCCATCTAACAAGAAATTATTGATCGCCAGGGTCGCATCATTTTGAAGGTAAAAATCCTCTCTAGGTATAGTATGCTTGGAATTATCGATTGATGATGAAATTGGAAACAGGTTCACTGAACGATTGATACTTATTTTGTTATGTTTCTCAGTTTCACCCTCAATGTCACCAAATCTGAGTCTTAAATCCATGTCTAAACAATTAAACACTTTATATAAATAAAACTATGGTAAGCAATTCGTTGATACATACTCGGTTTTATTTAACGGCCAAACAATTAACCTTGAAAGCGAGTTAACTTAAAGCTAAACCGAATAAAGTCCATGTTGTGTATAACGGACGACTCATGAATGAAATTAAAAAAAATAGTTTCACGATAAAAATTATATAATTAAAATTAAGTATGACCAAACCAGATGATGGAATGTTACAAACACAAGGGCAATCGTCGCACTCATCAACGAAGATTGCACGGGAGTATAAAATTCCGAAAAACTGAAACCGTGCTAGAACAAAAAAAAATTTCAAGTACACCTAAAAAGTTATTTAAACAAAAGTAGTGGTAAGTACATTATTTTCTTTAAATTTGGCAGTTCTTAAATCTAGGAAACTATTCGATTTCTCGTTTTTATTGATCACATTTATAATTCAGTATTCTTTAAAACAACCGTTATTTAAATTTAAATCTTATTTTGAGGTACAACGCATTTAGATGGTAAACAAAATTCCTCAGTCCAATTTGCCTTTGTAGTCATGATCATTACAGGAATCAATTGATTAACTGTTTTAAATCCAAACACATGGAAGCGGAATTACATACACAAGGAGAACTCGTGTAATCTTCCTAATTAATTCATATCCAACAACCGACTTTATGCATAACATCAATTTGAAATTTGAAATACATTTTAAGCATTCACACTAACAAGTATAATTACATTTCAATTTGTACAGATTCATTTTTAATTTTTAAGATTGTATACAATAGAGAGCCTTTATAAATCAATGCGAATTAAGAACGACGTGGATATTATTGGTCAAATTTTGTTCGACAAAAATAGTCAAACTGAATCGATTTTAGCAAAAACTTCGTCAGATCTCATTACAAGGTAGGGAAGAGCTTTGAATATAATTCTGAACGTGGTATATTTTATGTTAGAATAAAAAATTCCAATGAAGTTAATGTTAAGAATGTTCTTAAAATTCCAGCAAAATAAACCATAAAATAAGCCTACATATGAAATAAAATCTTGTCTCTTTTAAATTTACGTAGCCGACATTTTAATCAGGAACAAAGTCTACCACATTTCTAAATGTGAGTGCCACATTTTTAAATCACCACACATTTCAATTAGACTGTAATTTGGACCTTGTTACAAGATTTTAATCACGCTTTGATGACGATCTTGAAAGTTCGAAAATAATCTGTAATTACGACTGACGATTGTTTGTTATGATGTTCAACTGGTTTATTGAAATTAGATTTGTGAATATCTAAATTTAGCGCATAAGTCTTAAATAGCTGTTCTTACTGCCCGCGCAATGACATAACCATCGCCGGTAACGAAATAATATATGCGACGAAGATTAAGGCGATCTGTTTTACTAAGAAATTAATTTGCTATTGCTTTGGACAAGATAATTTGGGTACAATTTTCCATTGACCTATGGATAATCAAATCGGACAACCCTCAATTTAATTTATGTCTCGACAACTATCTGAAGCCCAAAGTTGGAATACCAGCTAGAGGTGGGTTCTGAAAAGCACGCGGAAAATTTTTATTTGCATTGTTTTTGAGGAGGACCCGAAGTTTACATATATTAACATCATTATTTGCCGACGGTTAAGTAGGATTCCTGATCATTAACTATTAAGCGACAGTGATTGAAATTTGTCAACCATCGAGGTATTTACTATTACAAATTCTTGTTTCCAAAGTTCTGAATAAAATTAATCTTTTCCAAACTCTGGGTTATGAAACAATTTATTGCATGTAAAACAACCTTTCTGTTTAACAGTCTATTAACTCATTCATTTTTACAAATTTTAAATATGCTATTTCTTAATCGATAAGTGTACATTACTAATCAATTTTTCACAAAAATGGCGCTATTATTCTCATACAATCGCCATTCAGTAATATACATTTCGGAACCAGCCAATGGCAAAATTTTAAAATTAATTCTCCAGTTGTTATTCATGCGATAGAGCTGCTTTGAACTCTGTGTATTCTATAAAATTGTCTTCGCTTTTCTGTCTGCTTAAAATGGATGTCACATATGTCATTCTTTATAATGCCAAGTCAGGTATTTGATTAATGACTAAAAACAGAATAAAATTCAATTGGTTCAAAGAACGACTACCTGCTACGAGTTTGCTAAAGTACACTTGATTGATCTAATTAAATAATCAAACTTACCTTGAAATTTAACGCTTTTGGCATTTATTTCATTGGCAGATATAATAAAAATGGGTCTTATCGACATCAAATATTTCAGAATTTCGGTTGGCAATCAACCAATATTTTCATTAAAAAATAAAAATTTGACATTTCATCGATTAGTACTCAAAACTAGTAAAATTTTCGATTGATGTTTCAGATATTGTGATGCGTCTGATTTTTATCTATATATATGTTAGTTTATTTACAGATTTAAATAAAAAATATGGTGGCTAATAAATTTTGTATATTGCACCGACACGTTGACACTAAATATACAAGAAATGAGTTTGTATTAACCGAAATAATTAAATTGCAAAATAATTTAATGTACAATTTTGTTTTAGTACTTAAAAAAGCATTATAAGTGGGGGTGAAATGTAGATAAGGTGATAAGGCTATTGATTAGCTTTAATCTGCTTTTGAAAGTGAACAAAATTCTGTCATATTCGCTAATGCATTTTTTTCGCTTTTTAGTCGAGAATAGGAGACAATCGTGTGAAAGAATGCAGACATAAATATTTAAGCAAATTCATCAACAGCTTTGCTCGTACTATCCTCGTAGCAGAGAAATGCGTTTCAACTATTTACAAACATTTTTTCCAGTTTTTATTAGTTTTGTTAGTATTCGTGCAATCTTTTCAATAGACACGTGCATCGGTGTCTTGCCATTAATTGGCGTGTTGAAATGTGCACTAAAGAAGGTGGTCGCAAATGGGAACTAAAATAGCCCTATAAGATTATGTACATGAGATAAAGTAACTTTTTGAGCCTCAATTATTGCGAGGTTGTTTCTTGTTGACTTCTTGACGAACCTTTGTTTCTTTTCTTTTTGCCTGAATAGAGATAAATAAAATAAAATGTCTGTAAACATAGTTGAGCTGGTGGTAAGTGTAATATAACGGTGATGTTCTTGTACATTACAACAAAAGTAATAATTATGGATAATATTTCAGAGACCATCGGTAATACTTGAGTCATATTATTCCCATCCAATATTTTATCTTGAATCAAGCCTCATCATTTTTTGACAATTCAGAAACTAACGCTGTAGGATTGATGTACAAAATAACTGTCCAACCATTTAGAAGTTAATTATTATATGCACGAATATTTGTTTTAATTCGCTAGCCAATTTGTTCCCGTCTTCCTTGATATCCATTATAATGCACTTTAATGGCGGTAATTTCCAGTTTTTAACGTTGGTTAATCACAACTGCATTCAATTTTCATGATTTTTAATACAATCATTTTAAAATAATATTTATAACAATCTCATTGCTTGAGAGATATTACAAATTGCGGAAACTGAAAGTATGTATTAGGTGTTGCGAACCTAGTAACAAATTAGTTTAGTTGTGACCAGAAGGATAAACCAAAGGCAGCATGAACGGAAAGTATAATCTCATGCACATTCGTTTCGTGCTTACTGGCGACTCATCAGTAGGAGCCGGTATTACGCCCTTACCCACTATATATTTGGTAGAAGAATGTGGAATAATAGGACGGTACAATCCCCTAGACGAATGTGTAAACCTGTAATAGTGAAGCTAACATAATCTGAAGTCAACGACAATACGACTTCAATAGCTAACTCACACTATATAATATATATACCGAGTCTGTAAAGGATACTAACACTATGGCTTTTGTGTTAGTAACTGATACCTTTTTTGAAATCGATGAGTACCGGATACTAACACTATAGTTTCCGATTCGGTACATGATACCAACCTGATGGATATAAATTTATGCTAAAGTTCACCCAAATTGAGAATTACAACAATTTCCTGAACACCTGTTACTCCAGTTAAACCATACACTCTGGCCTTCATCGATATCAGTTATCACATTTCGCAATAAGCATGACATCATTCAATTCAATATATTACAGTTAAATACTGTTTTGTTGCGAAGAACTAATATATATGCAAGTATGTATTAGGTTTTGCGAACCTAGTAACAAATTAGTTCAGTTCTGACCAGAAGGAAAAACCAAAGGCAGCATGAACGGAAAGTATAATCTCATGCACATTCGTTTCGTGCTTACTGGCGACTCATCAGTAGGAGCCGGTATTACGCACTTTAACTACTATATATTTGGGTGAGTAATGTGGGACTTTATATGATGTTAGCTTCACTACTGCAGGTTTACACATTCGTCTAGGAGATTTGTACCGTCCTATTATTCCACATTCCTCACCCAAATATATAGGTGGGCGTAATACCGGCTCCTACTGATGAGTCGCCAGTAAGCACGAAACGAATGTGCATGAGATTATTCTTTTCGGCCATGCCGTCTTTCTTTTATTCTTCTGGTTACAACTGAAATATTTTTTACTAGATTCGCAACACCTAATACATCCTTGCATATATATTAGTTCTCCGCAACAAATAGTATTTAACTGTTATAATTTCAGAAACTGTTTGTAATGAAATTATTGATCCCCAATTTAATAAGGTAAAGAGACATGTGCTTGAATCGCTCATTGCTCTATAAATATGTTTTGAGATGTTATGTACAGCTAAGTTTGGCTGTCTTTTAGCATTTCCGAAAAATTATTTTTCGCAATCACTTTTAGCTTGACTATTCAATGCCTGAACCACCGATATATAAGAAATAGCCAAACTTACATTTATGTGTTAAAGCATATAATTTGTCATAAATAAAGCCAACTTTTTGCAATAATTTATGTCTAGCATAGTACAAAGCCACGTGCATAAAGCTTCTTCCACGGTCAAATTCAAAATAATTGTGCGTTCAAAGTGACAAGTTAATCCATAAAAGGGGAAATTATCGATTCACGGTCAGCACAAAGCAGACATCTCATTTCATTATACAATCGAACAAATAATTTATTGCGCAGATAATGATAACAATCATTCTAACCAAGGTCGCAACTTTGATTTGACTAATCTAATTTCGTTTACGTAGAGCTCCGTGTTTACCTGCCTCGAATAATTGAAATCTGGCGGTAAGCATTAACCGCGCAAATCAAGATTATACGGTTTTCTCTCAATAATTGCTCAGTTATATCCATTTATTGAATTTATGAGTCTAGTCAAACAAACAAAATAAATTTAGAGAGCTTTTCTAGTATTTACATTTGAAGATTTATTTGATACGTGCCAACATTTTACCTGAGTATTTCATTCAATTCTCGTCCATTCAAGTTTGCACACAATATTACACTCTCTCGAGCATTGAGAAAACAAACCATAATAATAAAAATAAATATGAAATTTTAAAATGGAAACTATCCCACGTTATTGACAAAATGTATATTTCAAGCCTCTAAAAATTCATTGATAAATAAAAATATGAATCTTGCAATCAAGTTTACGATATTAAGGTAAATGCCTATCCAATTTTGTTTGGCAAATTGCACAGCTTTGCGTAATTAACCTAAGTCGCACGTATTGTCTTGATTTGAACTTATCTGGCCATCATCGGTGCACAACAGGAAACTGACCAATGACGATCAAGCCGCAAAGCATATATCAAATATTGCTTGTTATAAATACGATCGTTAAACACTATAGATTTGCAGAAATATTGATTAATTGAAAGTGTCGGCTGCATATCTGTTGCGCAGTCATAAACTAATCAGATTTTCAACTCTCTCTATCCGCATAAAAGTATTAGATTTAGTCATTTGTGGTTACATACTGGAATTTAACAACGATCGCATTTTATTTAACTGGCCGCATATCAAAACGAAACTTTAGTCAATTTCAAGTACTTCGTCGTCGGCAGGTATTCTAAGTTCAGTTTAGGTAAATGTAAAGATCTGCCGACGTTGTACTAATTCCCATATGCCATTATGTGCATTTACGCAGATGATTTTATTAGGAAGTTTTTGCCTGGAACTTTCGATAAAGTTGCACTGGTAGCGTTTTTTGCATCATTAATACTTTAAAACTAGTATATTCATCGAAGTCAGTATGACAGGTAACATTTAACACAAATCTTTCACCGATCTGCACAGTTAAATCACTCCGACACAAGTAATTACTGCTGGTCACGGTCTTCGAGATATGTGTTCCGCGATATCTAGCTGTTAATTTAATAATATTAAATATTCAAATTAGTGTAATTTTAATAAAATCTGCAGCATATCCCCAAATGACACTGATTCACAAATAAATAATACCCGTGTTCAACATGACTGGATCCTAAAGATGAGCTCTCAGGGTTGCAAATATAGAAACAAAAAATTTGTATTTTTTCAGAAAATCCTCGTGTTGGCTCTTCGACAGACGACTAGGAGCCGCAATACAACTTTTGACAACGTGTATTTATTATTCAAGGGTTGTTTCGCATAAGGCTGGAGCCTGATTTAAGCAGGTGTAGACAACTAATTTCGCTGATTATGCATTTCTCATACTTGGCTTCATTAATCTCTCCCTCTAATTTTTATATTAGTCATTTTGATTTTGTCCGCTCCCAGATTAGCCACAATAACTTTGCAATGAAATGCTTTTGTCAATGTAATTTAGTTTGATAACGTTCGAACTAAAATAATGGTTAGTTAAATAAAATAATTTAGTAAAGCTTTGTCTACAAATATTTAACTTTTAGAATTTGTAGAATAGGCAATTCACCAATTTTAGCCTTATTTCTACGCAAAATAATTAGCTTTATTTTAAAGAACTGCTTTTCGGAAGGAGCCTTGTAGCAAACAAAACTGTTACATTTTCCTCCTTCCAAACTATGCGCTTTCTTCCTTCGTTTAATGTGTTAATGTCATGCAATAAATCTTTATGAGTTTATTTCTTAAATGCATATAAGTAGCGCATATGCATTTGTCATAATTAGCATTATTTGGTTAGACTGATAGAGGTGAATGAAAGTCTTTAAGCAACAATAAAACATACAACCAGAAATTGAGCTGCGCGTTTCGCCATGTATCCTTTACTGTGCCTTCTATTCGTGTGTGTGCGTGCAGAAACAAAAGTGAGTGCGTAAAATTCAGTATTTACTTTTGTAAACGATTACACAGAAAATTTAGCAGTCGATTGCCTAGTTTATGCTGACGACGTTAGTTTCTAAGAAAATTTCTTTAAGATTTCGATTTGGAAAATTACATTTATTTCCAAACTGGTTCAATTTTGTACTTCGCCCATACGAGATTGCAGTGTAGACATAAATGACTTCCAACCGATTGTGGTTAGTAGGAAAATTTACTACGTCATCTCCAATCAGAATCATATTTATCAAAACGATAAATTAAAATGAATCAAGTTTGCGAGTTTGAAGAAAGAACCAATACTATTGAATTTAACCAGTCGTCGACCAACAGTAAAAACTACCGTCATCACCACGTACTGACGGTAGATTTGTCGTCTTGTTCGATGACTGGTTAAATGCAATGTGATTGGTGTTTACAACAAGCTCGGAAACTTGATTTAAATATTTGTTGCCACAATCCACACAAGAATTGATTGCATAAAATAAAATGAAGTATCTTCTTTTGGACATTTATTAAACGTTTCTAAAGTACTGAGTTTGTTTAGTTTTCACATGAGCAACTCCATGGAATAAGTGGCGAATATATTAACTGCTTTTAGAGTGCCAGCATTAAGAGCGACAGGCAAATTATTTTGGACCGGCGTCTTGATGAAGAGCATAACGCAAAATATAATATTTGTGTATTATTTCTTATAGAGAAAATCCCGTTCTAAACGTTTGCATACTTATGGTGTTGTGTTTGGTATTATTTGACAGCACACATATGGAATTACGTTAAAGGGGTTGATAACTTTAGTTAAAATAATTTTAATAAAGTATTCTGTAGCCTTAATTATGTCAGCAGTTGCGAAAGCAGTGAAATCTTTTCAATTTTCATTAAATGCAAGAATAACTTAACTATCTGTCGATTTTGTATAAAACTTTAGCTTATGTGAAAATATGAATGCGAAAATTATGCTCTATTTATTGTAAAATAATATCAAAAGACTTTAAATTATGTTACCGTCTTAAAATGTATTTGGATATAAATTTCAATTAGAGAGTTATCTATGATTTATTTATTACACGTGAATGGAATCACTTCTAAAATTCACAACTGCATGCCATGCTATTATTTAAAATTATATAATTAATTGCAGTTACCATTTAATATGTCTAATTATGCATTGATTTTCTAAAAAATATTTATCTTTTGATGAGCCTTAAAATATTCATACATTATTAGATCAGAACGTCTGCTATAGTAATACAGAAAAAAATTGATTTCGTACCAGCAAATTCTAATGTGCATTTCAATCTAATATAAAAAATATCATACCGTATGTTGATTAATACGTTTAAATTACTATTTTAACGTGTATTTCACGTTTAATTTAATCAATAGTATACCTCTTGTTGCTTAGATAAATCGAAATTGTTATGAATTTAGCGATTTTGGAAACCTGTGTAGCTCGGGCGATTTGAAATCATAAAGTAAATTCACTATATTGCGTAGATATGCGGCAATTGAAAAGGTGAAAAAACTTTCAAAAAAACAATAATTCAGGCACTTACCCATTCTTGTACAACATTTAAATGTCCAAGGCAATTTAGCAAATAATAATATCACACGTTTGAAATAGTTTAATTAAATTTTTGGCCTTGGATTATTTCGAAATCTCCAGTACCACACTGAGGAGCAAAGATTACTTGTTAAAGCTTATTCGCAATTAAAATAAGTCAGTTTGCACAAATGTGCACAGTTTGATATCATTGGTTACACAGTGAAAGAAACAACTCATTGAGGACTTACATTTTACTTATTGAAATCAAGCATTTGCATCCCTTTAGACTTATTAAGTTTCAAGATTAGCAATGTAGCGGTGTTAATTCATAGCCGCACGAATCACATACTTTCTGAAGAAATATTGTTTTCAAAATCACAAAGTTAATAACGTAAGAGTTATTCGACGTTTCTCCAGAAATAGGAAAGACAACCGATTTTCGTTTAATTATATAAATTTTCATTTCAATACCACTTCCCAATGTAACGTTGTATCTGTTCTATAATAAAAGATTGCTGACGTATAGTTGGAACTTCAGGCCCTTTTAGATGGAGCTCATATGGCATCCATTTAGACCCAAAGTTCCAATAAAATTGACTAACCAAGTTACAATAGTTAGTATATACGTGAAACTTCTCTGCAGTTTAGTGTGCGGCAGGGTGGCTCAGTGGTTAGAGCACCAGATTCCGAAGCAGACTTGTTCAGGATCGGGCCCTGTCCGCGGCAAATTCTGGCCAGTACATGATGAGTTCCCAATGAGGACGAAACCGTTCTACAGGATGAATTGTCTTTTCTACACTATAAAATTCTTAATTTATACTGACATATGTAAATTATTAATGGGTCAGGTTCTTTTCTCAAGACCGCAACCTTGAATATAATAATTGTTATCACCGCCTTCGCAACCAATGTTTGTTTGATTAGTTAGTATTTGAATGAAAACTTTGGTTAGTGTGCGGCGGGGTGGCTCAGGAGTTAAAGAACCAGACTCCGAAGAAGACATGCCCAGGTTCGAACCCTGTGCTCGGCAAATTCCGGACAGTACATGATGAGTTCCCAATAAGGACACAACCGGTCTACTGGATGAATTGCCTTTTCTACACCATACCATTCTTAGTTTATACTGACATATGTAAGTAATTAATGGGTCAGATGATTATATCATGCTCGCAATCTTGATAAGAATAATTGTATTTTTTGCTCGTCGAAAACTAGATTTTCCATCCCTTTCAAGTTAAGTAATGCAAGCAGTGTTAATGCATAAACTCACAAATAAAAATCTTTTAGGAGGGCTTCGGTGTCAAATATATAACTCTCTAATCTGAAAAATACATTTTTCAAACTATATTGTCAATAATATAGTATGTGTTTGCCGTTACACATTGTAGGGACAAATGCGCATCGAAATATTTGCTTTCGATACGGCGAACTCCTCGATAGTCAGTTTGCTGTCGTACTCTGATGATGATCATGGAAGGTCGAAACGCGTCAGTGCGTTGTGTCTGGCGGTAGTTTTGTTATGTTGTTCGACGACTGGTTAAATACAATGGGATTGGTGTTTACTTCAAGCACGCAAACTTGATTTAAAGAATTGTTACCACCACCCGCGCAATCAGTTATTGTTTTGTTGTATTGCTTATATGTGTATATGTGACGAAAGCTGCAAACAGTTAATGTTCGTGACTGCATAGAAATTGTGCAGCCGACATTTCCAGTCAAGTTCAATGTATGCGAGACTGCTAGAGGTGAGAGCCGCCTATCTAAATTTGATTTCCATATATATTCAATACGGTTTGATCCTCGATAGTCAGTTTGCCGTCGTACTCTGATGATGATCATGGAAGGTCGAAACGCGTCAGTGCGTTGCGGCTGGCGGTAGTTTTGTTATGTTGTTCGACGACTGGTTAAATACAATGGGATTGGTGTTTACTTCAAGCTCGCAAACTTGATTTAAAGCATTGTTACCAGCGCCCGCGCAATCAATTATTATTAAATTGTATTAACTATCTACACTGTTTGTGATGTCGCAAATTATAAATATTTTAATAAATTTGGAATGGAAAATCGTGCAGTATGATATTAATTTCGCAAACTTCACAACATTCAATCCTTCACGAAATTCGTCAAGTTTAAAATATTATTTCTTTACAAGTAAGAAAATTGTATTCATATTATTTTAGTTATGACTTCAAAATTCAAATGTTTATTCTTAAACGTAATTGACGCACAATTTTTTACACTAACCTATACCAGCAATGCAGGATTTAAAGTAGTTTCTACAGAAAATTATGCAGTAAATTTTCTGTTTAGCTAAATACACTCAGTTTGTCCCCAAAGAGTTAAATTGTCCTCATATGATAATAATTACAAATCAGTTGCATTATTAGTTCAGTTTTTTTCTTTTTAAAAGTTAATGGAAAGCGTTATCGAAGCATAGCGACTAATGGCTAAACTGTGAGTTATTTATACCGTTTACTAGTCAAGTCTAAATATGTCCAAAATAAGGGACAGTATAAATTTGTTTGAACGTTTTCCAAAAGATTTTATCACAACGATGACAAGCTGAATTCTATAAGAATAATTGTAGTTAAAAATGATTGATTAGGAATTGTAACTAAATCATTACTGATAATAATGGAAGAACTCGGCAACCTTAATTCGGTGCTACAATAACCACTATTTATGAGGCCGAAATGGACGCAACTTCTTGGTCGGTAGATTGTTTGTAAATGGGTGCATCAAGCGAGAGATTCAAAAATAATTCCGTGTTCATGGTCTACTTGAGGAGTGTGTTGGGTTTAAAATTGAAAGGAAAGTACCGATCTCGAGTGAACATTTTAGCACATAAGCTACGATTGATTTCCGGGCGATGATAACAATTATTTAAACGAGATTTATATAAACACCAAAACCATTATTTCGACAATTTAAGCATAAACTAAGCACAAATAACCAATCATTGATTGCGCAAATGGAGATAATTTTCAAAATCTAAATCTAGTTTGATAAGTTGAAGTTAATTTTCACGTATGTGTGAATGATGCCAACTTTTGTTATGCTGCAAAACTAATTAAACTAAACTGAATTAGTGGCTGTCTTAATTTATCGAATTTTATTTAAAATTTAAATCTGTTCATGCTGGTGTATGTAGAATCTGGAACTAGTGCGCATAAATGATTTTATCTTAGCGTCAACGGCATTCTAAAAGTATATTTATAAATTGCATACAAAATTTTGACAAATTAAGACACGAAAAATAATTTCTAACTTAGCTGCATTAAGAATAAATCATCAACTCGTTGGACATTTTAATGCTGGACTTTACTTCATTTATATATATATATATATATATATATATATATACTCTATATATATATATATATATATATATATATATATATATATATATATATATATATATATCAAATCAGGCAATATTATATTATTCATAACAAAAAAATGTAACCACAAAGCAAAAAGAAGCAAAATAGAAGTAGATGCTCATTAAGTTTATTAAAGTTCATAATAAAGTTGAAATGTATTCTAAAAATGTGAGCGGAACAAAAGGTGAACGCTTATATTATCATCAATTTTAATAGTAAAACAAGTAGAATTTATATAATTAGACCACGACTTCTATTGTGACAAAATAATAAATGATAGCTCTTTAAATATTTTTACATAATTAAATTTAAATTATACATGGGCATTGTTTTAGACAGGGTATAAATGAAACCTAATATATTCCAATATATATATATGACGTAATGATGACCAGAAAATTACGTCAACTGATTCTAATTACAAATAAGTTCATATTGGGCGAGAAGGGTAATCCAAAGTCAGCATGAACGAAAGGTAGAATCTCATGTACACATTCGTTTCCTGCTTTCAGGCGACTCGTCAGTAGATATCGGTATTAAACCCTATATCCACTATATATGGGTGAGATATGGAGTAAAACTGAATGATAAAATCTCCTTTTTGGAGTTTTAAACTTGCAGTAGTGGAGTTAATTTCAAATAACTTATTCGACAATTCGACTTCAAAGCCAACTAACTATGTAATATATAATGAGCCTGTAAAATGCACCAAAACTAACGTTGTCAAATTCGTACATAGTAAAATCATTATTATTGCTAAGTCGGGTAACGGATCTAACACAATATATTTGAGGATAGGCTAATTTTTAGAAAAAATAAGAATTAAATTTACTTTTGGACAAAATTTAATCGAGAAACTGTAAAAACTATGGTTTTGATCGATACCATTTATCACTTTTCGCAGTTATCTTTACATCATTCAATTAAAAATTTAACAGTTATATACTCATATATATTTGGAATTGTGTATTATATGTTACGCACCTTGTAACAAATTAGTTCAAATAGGACCAGAATTATAAGCCAAAGTCAGCATGAACGAAATATTTAAACTCATGCGCAAATTCGTTCGCTGCTTCCTGGTGATATGGACTATTAAATCGTGTAGTATAAAATGTCATTCATTATAAGAAGAAGTGTTTATGAGAATTTTTCCATTTTCTTTGCAAATATATACAATATTTGGCTGAAGATAACATTTAAAAAAATAAAATGATGTTTATCTCAATTATATCCGCCATGAAAGAGTGTTAAATACGGAAATCACATCGCTCATGTGTTGTGCATACCAAAATTGCACAAATAAATCTTATCTGCTTTTAATTCAACTTCACATTTTTTTAACCACGCGACCTTTAATCTAATTAGAATATTGGGCTTGAAATAAAGAAAAGTTTAGAAATAATTTCAATTATTTTAAACGTTTTATTTATCTTCTTGATTTTAAAATGGTAAGTAAATACTAAAGATATTATTCTTCATTTCACGCCAATTAGAAGATGATACATATTGTCAATCGAGGAATGTCATTTTTTATAAAACAAAACAAATATTGGGTTTTTTGGTGGTGACAATATTTATTTTAATTATGTTTGTGATGTTGATATGAGCACAAGTCCAATTATATGCACAACTTTGTTAGTCTAAATTAAACTTCATAAAATGATAGTTTAAACTGACGAATGTATTTATATAGTGGGACTTGTGGATTATCACGATCGCAAACTTGATTAAAATCGAGAATGTTACTTTTCGTAGAGTAATTTGTCTAAAAATAGGAAATGCATTAAATCCAGCATTAAAATTGGAAACAAGATATGGAGTTAAAAACATGTTACCAGATACATTATATCATAATTTTTTTTCAATTATACCATATAATACGTGAAAACGGGTGCGCAATAACATTGTAGTCACGATCATTAACTTTTTACAGTTTTCGCCAGATTAAAATAATTTAAACAATAAAATACTTTTATTTACGGTAGTTTTGCTATTTTGTTTTACTGATACAATAGATATATTGGTCCATATTTACAGTTAAAAATCTTGATTTAAAGAATTGTTATCACGAACCGCGCAATCAATAATTGTTTAAATGTTCAACTTATATACATGTGGTGAAAGATGCAGGAAATTAATATTGGTGACTGCATCGAATTCGTGAGGCCATCATCTCCAGTCAAGCAAAATTTATGCGAGAATACTATGGTAAAGAGCCGCATGTTTAAATTTGCTTTCCATATATATGTAATGTAGATTTATCCTCGTTAGACAGTTTGGCGTCGTACTCTGATGATAACGATAGAAGGTAGAAACGCGTCAGTGCCTGCGGCTGACGGTAATTCTGCTGTCGTGGGACTAGTTAAGTCTAATAGTATGGCGTATAGTTACAGCACGCAAACTTGATTTGAATAATTGCTGTCATCAATCGCGCAATTAATCGTTGTTTAATTTAATGGAAATACTCAAGTATTAAAAGGTTTTTAAAATACTACCTGAATTGCGCTTTATATTGGCATAGGTTTTTTACCATACGAGGGATCATTACTTGAATTTGTGATAAATAATTGATAGCACAATAATCCGTTAAAGCAGATTAGATATACTATTACGAATTTTACCGAAACAGTCACTTCATTTCATATAAACCAGAATAATATATGTATGGACAATGAATTCAATGAGAAAAAGTCGAAAATTTATTATTACATTATATTTATATTTTATTAAAAGGTGACGTATACCTGCTTAAGGGAGTAATTAAATGTATCAGTCTAGATACGAAATTGGAAGTGAAATTGAGTAATTTTGCTTTAGGCAATATAGTGTTCAACAAAATCACGGATTCTCATTAAATGTCGAGCCCAAATTATTTCCTTAAATCCAAGGCAAATTAATGTAAAAAATGCCCACGTATATCAAAGAATCGTAGAAAAAATTTATGCATTTTGCATAAAGTAAGCTGCCAACTATGGAGCAAATTTTGGGCGAAATTAACTGGAAATTGAATTATCTCTTATTCTAAAAATGACAATATCAATTTTAATTTTGCTCTGCATGACGAAGCGTCTCGAGGCAGCGGAGCAGTTTCTATGGAAGTCAAATTAGTTTTACCTTCAATGTTAACGAAGCCTTTTACGCGTTGTCCTCATGTTTCTACAATTCTTTCGCATGGTCATCGTCAGAGCTCTTGCATTAGTCACAGAAATGGTAACACAGCAAGCACAATAAAGCAACACACACACACACACACACACACCGTGAACACACACACAAACACACACACACACACACTAGCGTGATATTCCACGTAAACAGCAATCTGTCGAATCAGCACGTAAAAGAGCAAAAACAAATAATTAAAAAAAATTCATTCTCTGGGAATGGAGTTAAATTCTCAATTTACAATGCCTATCTATGCAAAAGGATATAGATTACATAACTAAGATTAAGATTAACGAAGAGCACCTAAGCATGATGACTGGCGATTGTTATAAGAGGAGTTAGAGTTAATGTATTACCAAATGCGCTATTTTATTGGAATAATGTGTTCGAATGTCACAGATAACATCGTCAATAACATAATGTTACTATTAACTCCAATGCATTTGCAAAAATACGAAAAGTGTGTTTTGAAACCTCGCCTTATTTCTAAAACATATCTAAAACCGTTGACAACTGGTAAGTAATAGCAGTGTACCAATATTAATTTAAATCAATGATAATTTTGATGCCCAGTAATTCAGCATCCACTGCAATATAACCGATTAGAGCAGTGCTACAATTACATTTAGCGACTAATTTAGTTGCCACGCACTATATACTCGGCTACAGTACCCAAACCTAAATCAACAACCAGTCAAATGACAAAGAGTAAGTTCTATGATCTACATACTAGGAAAATAGACGATTATCGTAAGGTAGGACGTGGTGAAACGCAGAGAAAAATCTCAAGAATTGTCTACCTCATGTGTGTTTATCGCAGAATGGTCAGACATCAAAGCATTTCACAATTTAACGATTAATAATTGTGTATAACAATCTATTCGTTCCAAATAGGCCGCAATTTTGCAACTTTGTATCAGAACAGGGTTGAAGTTTTCGTTCACAGCATCTCAATAAATGCAGGTCCGTAATAATTTCCTCGAAAGTGAACGTGACGCTGTCTTAATAAAACGCTGATCAGAATTAAACATGTAGACTTCGTAACAGTGTATTGTCATGTTTTAATTCGCGTTATAATGTCTAAGATAGGCATGAAGCAGTTATGTCATTTAGAGTTAGTTTATTTCTCTTTTGTCATTCAATCGCATAACTATCAGTGGCTAAAACTCAATCTAATTCAGGCAATTAATGAATGTAGAATCCAAAAGCTCTATAGATGTTGAGCAGAACACACAATTTCACGAGAGTGAAATCTGCTTAGCATATACCTAAAAACCTTGTGAGCTCAAAACGTTTGCATTTCGTGAAAATTGTTGATTGGCACCAGTATACTGTTGAATCCAGGATACATACAAAATTGACAAATATCGTGATTAACGTTTTCTCTATAAAATCTACATTAAGGAAATAAAAATTTATAATAACCGAAATAACACTGTGACAAAGTTATGAGACCAGCGGACGTCGTGAGGTTACCCATTAAAAGTACCTGTAATGAACAATCAAAAGCAGGAACACAGATGATTTTTATAAGAAAACTAAAAACGAAATTATGACAAAATGTGATATTTCACGTGAATAATATTTTAGCAGTACACAAAATATAGTCAGTGAATTTGCGAGCTGCACATGAGCGTGGTGAATAATATTTATTAATTTAGCAATATTAAACTTTTATTGTTAAAAAATGAATATTAACCATAATAAAATTGGTCCGAGCAATTGTTAAAATGGTAAAATGTAATTATAAATTTAAAAATAGAATAGTGGTCTTCATTTTGACTCTCAAAGTTGTTCTCTATTCCGTTCATGTAGTTATGACGATATTTGGGTACACATTTTCGTAATAAATTCACCATTCCAGAGCTTATCACATCAAATATAGAGAGAATAATGGCGCATTTTGAAATTGTCATTCGAAATTGTTTAATTGCACTAATTTCGTAAGACATACAGGTGTTTCATTGGACAGGAGTGTGTCGTGTATTCGTGTGTTTATATATCTGCTGATTGTGTAGGTCAATATAATGAACACAAGTGCACGCACACATAAGTGAGACAACAATGACTGAGCGTTAGTTTTCACTTTGTATGCCCCCGACTTATTGTTGTATTTTGACCATGTGAAATGATGTATTTATGAGTGACGGCAGTAGTTAGGAGGGAAGCATATTTATAAAATTACACATGAATGAAAATCATAACAAGGTAAACAATCAAATTTTCAAAAAAATACTAAGATTACAGAAAATATAATGCTGAAATGTATGAAGGTGTGACAGGAAAGTTATGCAACCTATCTGATAAAATGAAGATGATAGTAATATTTTAATGGAAAACCCGCAAATGTATAAACAAATATATGTTTAGATAGATAAGTGTTTGAATATAAAATAGAAGATAAATAATGAATGTGTAAAGCACGCTTTTGCACATACTACTAAAATTGATTTACATGTAATCAATTTCTAAAGCTAAAAAAATAGAAAATATTAACAAATTATTTGTCATTGCTTTTATTAGCTAATTTACAACTCTGATTTTTGCGAAATTCTTTATCTTCCATTATTCAGTACTGCATTCTTAATGCTATCAAAACGACATTCCAAAGCCGTTCTTTTCCTATGGCCACTTATTAACATATTTTAAATGGATACTAAATCAATCTTATCATTCTATTAAGTCTATTTATCGATATACGTCGACAATCGTTCCAGTTAAAAGTATGTACGCTCAGCACGCGATATCAAAAGTATCAACTTGAATATATTTGCTTGCTGCTTTTGTAACTCGGCTCTTACCTACCCGGGCGCATGCTTTAAACAAAATAAATGAGATTACAAATTGGCGTAGACATTACAGCACTCTTGAATTATATAGAGGAACATTTTTCCCTTTGGTTAGGAATTTTATTGCACATGTATTATGTTTGCTTTTATTAATTTTCGATTGTAACAGTAAGAAAGGAGGGCTTCGCTAATTCGGCGTAATTAAAAGTTCATAAATTTTATGTGCAATATTCCAGGGCTTTTAATTGTTCGTCATATTGTAGTAGCGATTTCCTCCAATACATTTGATTTGACTTAAAAATAAGAAGAGTATATAAATATGCATCTTTGCCAAAAGCATTTTATAATTTGTAACTGTTTCAAATCAGTGTCACATCCAGAATATGTAATTCAGCCGATTAGACCTTCTTAACATTATATTATACTTCAATCATTTATTAAATTCATTTAAAATAACTAATCTAAACTGTTCAAAATAACTACTATATCATCTAAGAATGGTAAATTCAATTTAGACTTCAGTATTATTTCATCTGAACAAATTTACCAAATAACGCACATGAGTATTTGCAACTGAAACCATCAAGGTTTGTCCAATTGAGACATCTAATATTTTTATGACATTCAAACTTATAGGTGAAATAATTATATGAAATGCAATTGCTAAAAAATCTCTTTTGCTCCTAATCATCATTTTTCCTTCTCCTGGTATTAAAGTATTACTAAAAAGAAAATTTCGAATAAAATCAAATGCTCCTGGCAGAGGTATATTACCGTACAATGATGGAACCTCTAAGCTCGCCAACCTATGCCTTTCAATTTAATTTACAATTATCGAAAATTTTACCGAAATTATACGAGTTCATTAATACGCGATCTATTAAATATGAAAAATAACGCATTCTATGACACAGGAGATTATAATTTTTAATGTTGTCGAGTGCTGGAAATTAAAACATTAAAAAAATGTATTACTTGGTTTATGTACCATACAATCTGAATTTTCCAAAGTTGTCAACCTTAATTTCTTTAATTCACATAGTATGCAAAAATGTAGTCAGATGCATGCAAAGGGTAAATTATCATTAAATCAATGCAGTCATAATAAGATTTTAAAAGTTTATTGAATTATATTTAACTAAAGTATTATTAGTTATGAATTCATACATCCAGGGTACACCCGTCTATCCTGGTTAGCCTGTTATAGTTTAAAATGAAACAGTTAAAACGCAGTTGGATATTAACTTTATTATGTGTGCGTAATTAGGCTAATAATCTATGGTCGATTAAAGGTACTCGGAATTGAATATTAGATACCTTATTAAAATAATATGAACTGTAAATATTTGAGACTAAATGAACATAAGGAAATCGTATAAAGCCAAGACGCGTATAAATTTAATTCCTTTAAATTTAACTATTAACCGAATGTGCCCGGTCGTAAACAAACGTTTTTTGGCTGTGTAAATATCCTACGGTACAGATATAATATAAGTTTTATTTAATTAGTGAAGCATTTAATTTGACAATTTTCATGATTTTATCTTGTATAACAATGAAAACACGCAAATTCAAACTCGCAAACTTGATTTAAAGAATTGTTACCACCACCCGCACAATCAATATTGTTTAACAATACAAAGTTGCACTTACCAAACTATTTAAGAATTTCACAAAAATATTACATGTTAAAGTTCTTAATAATTGGAAAAAAAGGAAGACAATAACCTAGTCCACCTTATCTAATATAAACCATGACCAAACTTCCACAAGCAAGCATTCATTACATGCATTATCAACTAAATCATACCGATCATTTCGACACCTATAATAAAATTAAATAAAATCTAATGTGCGCATTGATTGTATAAAATATATAACATTTAACATGAAACACAACAAGAGTTTACTTATTAAATCAACATTTTTATGAAGTTTGCCAAAAACAGGCAAAGTTTCTAACGAAGACGATAGCCTTTTTTCAGAGTGCAATTAATTCCACTTTGTGTGTTCAAACAAAACAGACAAAAAACAAATTTGTTTGTAAATCACAGTTAGAATTGTTATTTGAATCGTACATAATGATGGTAGTCGTGGTTACTTTTAATTTATCAAAAGTAATTTGTTGATAATGCTGAATGCAAAATATCAGACATTAAATTTAATACCGATAACAAACGCAAACATAATTTTAACCAATCTGCCGTTTTCATATTGAATTGTTAAAATTCTTTTTCTTATCCTATGATTATTTTCTGTTTATTCTCTGCCAACACTGTGTTAAATCTGATCTTTTTATCACAAGATTCTATTATTTACTCCTAGTAACTTATTTCGTGAAATAGTTTTCATTTTTAACAACTTTACCATTCACACAAAATGAAGTTGTAAAAAGTTACGTTTCCGGAAGCGATGGTGTGCATTGTATTTCAACTAGAAATTGTCTGATTAAACAAACTTGGGAAAAACAAATGACTTTGTGCATTCAGAAGTACATACGCGTGGAGGGATAATGTAAAATCTTAAAATTTAACTAGTTGGCCAATCGGAATCTTTCCGTGAATGCTGCTAATTAAATCTACAATACTTTTATTTAATGTTAAATACAAATTGGCATAACACAATTGTTACTATTTTAAACAAGTTTAATTATTTTTTAAAGAAATAAAGTCAACTTTATCTGATTGTCTAAAAGTTTATGACTAGTGAAATTAATCTTTGTATTTTGGATAAGTCCAACAAACTACTTTTTTAATAAAAAATTACAATATTTGCAGGTGGTGTCCAATTCTGATGGAAAATCTTTACGACAGTTAAAAGCATTTCGAACAACTGTACGTTGATCGAACTGTTGTTTCATGTTCAATTTTTAGATCTCTTGTGAATTGATACGACATGCGGCCTTTTTGGTAATTAAATAAAATGACAAATTTTTTCTGAAAATACGCTGTTGCTTCTAACTGATTATTTAGAAAAATGTTTTACATGTAAAAGCCAGATATACTCCGAATATGTCCTGCTTTAAATTTCATTTCCTTACGTAAATATATATTTTTCAGGTGGTTATACAAATAAGGTCGTGTTATATATCGTAGGAAATAATTGACAGAGTTTTGCTTATGTAAGAGGGACCTACAAAGAATTTTTTCACCTACCTTTATAAATATATTTGTATTTTAAAGTGAATGTGATAGATGTTAACATTTCTTTTTTACAGCAATTCTGAACTGATATGTAGGGCATGAATTTTAAATATTAATTTAAAATATTGCCTGTCATAGGAACTGCAGCTTTGCGTGTTAAAATGCAGTATTATAAAATTAAAGTAAAATATTTATGAATGGGTCCTGTTCTTTCGCCATAGATTATGCAAAAAGTAATTTATAGTTTTTTCGCGATACCAACAGCATTTGCATAATGCGCTATGTTTTCAAGATGCTACGGATCGCCGATTTTAGAAAAGTGTATTATGTCATTATTAGACCAACTGAAAACGATGAAGTAACGCAATCACCGCACTATCTAAATTTAACCATTTAAAATAATTATGGACCACGATTAATTTTAAATCGGAAGATCAATTTCATACTAAAAACATATTTGCAAGCAATAAAATTGTGTAGCTTTCATAAATATATTTAGAATTGAGAAAAAAACGACAATACATTATTGAAGACGATTTTATTACAAATTGAATGTAATATGTAGGTTTGTTCACCTATGAATTAAAATATTTACTTTTGATTAAGCCTGATAGTTATAATATAATAGTTAGTTGATTCTGATAGTTTTATTAAAGTTAATTTGAGACATTTGACATGAACATCTGCAAAAAAAATTTTGATCGCAGATAGAATTAGTCGAAAGATTAATGTTTTTTATACTCTAAACAGGTTCAAGAAGCGAACAGTGTAGATACACTGAGCATGTCCCTCGTCAAGATACCTACATGTACATAACCATTTTTTAAATGTGACAATCA
>JAQBSW010005559.1:0-56272 GCA_029291075.1 Eudiplozoon nipponicum
ATATATATATATTTAGAGGAAGGACCATTGTTAATTGTTAAACATGAATATTTTCTATTCTTACTATATATTTATTACGTTAGTCACACCTTATATCAATATATAAAATACATGTCAATATGTATAAAAACATATATATGGATATAAGCAACAGTATGAGTCCAACCTCCCTAATCATATATATATATATATATATATATATATATATATATATATATATACATACATTAGTAATAAATATTTATTAGGTTATGCACACCTTATATTAATATATAAAATACATATCAAAATGTATAAAAGCATATATATGTATAAGCAACAGTGTGGGTCCAATATCTTTAATCATATATATATATACGTTTGCATATTTCTAATAAATTATTATTTTTCTCTTTTCTTCCTGTTTTTTTGACCAATTAATCAAACTTTATATTTATTTATTCACACCTTATATAAATATATAAAATACATATAAATATGTATAAAAACATATATATAAATATAAGCAACAGTGTGAGTTAAATGTCTTGTATATATAATTATATATATGTGTATATATGTATATATATTTATTTTTTTTATTATTTTTTTTAACCATCTTAAATAAATATTTAATTTTAATGGTAATGTATAAAATGATTAATGTCCGTTTATATATATATATATATATAATAAACCTATTTATCTACCGATAGGCCTACCTATATATCCGTCTATCTATCACATTTTGAATTTCTCTTAAATGGATACATTATAGCTGTTAATAATGGATATCTTCTCTAGGGCTAACGTATTATTCATTTATTAATATATTCCTACCTTACATAAATATAGAAAATATAAGCAACAGTCTCTTATCTAATGTCCTATCTACTAACCCTTGCTAAATCTGTATAACCTCTTCTGGAAAATTATTATTGAGAAAGATAAGTATATAGGAATTGATATTGGTACAGTTCATTCGCAATCAGTTCTCTGTAATCGAGGTTTTTTACTTAGGTTCCCACTTAATTCAGGTTCCGCAGCCTCCCGTTTTCTGACCGTAGAAAATGCTTCATTAAATATTGGGCCCAATGATTTTTCTACCGATGTTACATTCATTACACCTTTTCCTGATTTTATTTCAATTGACTCTCTAATTAGTCTAGTTAATCTGTTGCGGTTGCATAACGCGATGCGTTTACATCCCTTCCAGTCTATTTCATGACCCGTTTCCTTCGAATGCCTAGCTAGGTCTGATCTTTGAATGTGTCCATATTTGCAGGCTGTCTTGTGTTCACCTCTACGAACCTTTATAGGTCGCATGGTTTCGCCTATATACCTGAGATTACATTCTTTGCATGGTATCGCATATACTCCTGATGTCTCGAGTGGTTCTACTCTTTCTTTTTGGTTAGGTAGTTTATTGCCTATAGTAAGCGATTGTCTTAAAACTGTTTTAATATTGTATTTAGCTGCTATTATTCTAATTTTCCTGCTCAATTTTGAATCAGGTAATACCATAATTTTGTGCCTATCTGGTTCTGTTTCCTTCTTTACTTTGTTTATTATATTATTATTAAATCTCTGTAACATCTCATCTAATAATCTATCTATTACACTTGACGGATAGCCATTTAGTTCGAATATTTCTTTTAATCTCCTCATTTCCTTTTCTCTATTATCTTTATCCACTATTCTAAGACTCCTTAATATCATGGATTTAAGAATGCCTATTTTCATTCCATATGGGTGATTTGATAAGAAATTAAGAAGAAGTCCTGAATAAGTCTCTTTTCAAAAAATATCTCTTTCCAATCTGGAACCATTCCGTTTTATTTTCACATCCAAATAGGGTAATTCATCATTATTCTCTTTCTCCAATGTAAACTTTAATTCACCTAATTGGTTGGCTAATTCGAGGAATTTAATTAACTCATTATCACCATGATTCCAAATTATAAACATATCATCCAGGAATCTTACATACAAGTTTGGCTTAAGAGGAGATTTTAACAACAGATTTTTTTTCAAAATAGTGCATAAAAATATTAGCAACCGGGACTGATAGTGGTTGTCCCATAGGGACACCTTTAACTTGTTTATAAAATACTAGTAATATATATATATATATATATATATATATATATATATATATATATATATATATATATATATAGGATTAGGGATGTTGGTCTCATACTGTTGCTTATATTCATATATATAGTTTTTATACATATTGACATGTATTTTATATATTGATATAAGGTGTGACTAACGTAATAAATATATAGTAAGAATAGAAAATATTCATGTTTAACAATTAACAATGGTCCTTCTTCTATATATATATATATATATATATATATATATATATATATATATATATATATATATATAAAGGTGTTACGATATTATATTTAGATATATATGTATATAGATATAATGAATTATTTTAGTCATATGAGCAAATAGTCTTATGCAATTATTTCTATGAGTTGATTAACTTCGCATTGTGCTTACGATTAGTTTTTTGAAAACGTTAGTTGTCCATACTATCTCTATCTTTCTCTCTTTAATCTCTCACCTAAGCGTCGTTATGACATTCACTCTCCATCCATCTACGTAACTTGCTGCTCCATATTTGAACTAATTTGTTGCTATGTGCGCAATACCTCATACACCATTGTATACATTAGAGCTCCCGGCTTTAAATAAAATACAATATATGACATTCAAGGTTTTAGTTTTTTTATCATTTTTGAATTTTGATTACCGTGACATAGTAGCAATACAGTTATAACAAATAACAAAAAGGTTCGATACTGTCTCTCTCCCCTACAATATTCTGCATACGAGGTGAGATTACGTATACCGGGAATTTGAGATAGGTGAGGTAATGATTGGTCTGCTAATTATAAATAGTTATATATTGAGTATAGTTACTGAGACAAATTCTATGATTAAAAATAGTGTTGAGTCAATTATATATAAATAGAATGGTTTTGGAACGAGGTTACCACATTTGCTTAGATCTGCTATTGTGAAGTTTGTACTGTGTTGCCTGAGGATGGTGCTGGAAAGTAGGCACCGAAACGTCGCCAGTAAACAAAGATGTGATAGAACCGCATTTCCAGTTGAAAAAAGAAGAATTCAACCCGATCAAAGACAAAACAAAATCGGAAAGTGTGAAGAATCGGATCTTTGTGTAACAGCCCGTGTACAACTATTACCCGCGTACGCAAAACGCGGCATTGAATTAATTGAATTGTACACACCGCAACAAAATTTCAAAAAATACTTAAATGTCATAGTTGCTAAGTTCGTTATGTAATCCGGACTAGCTAATTACAATAAATCCGAATTCAAGAGCTTCTATGACTTAACACTGCTGGCAAAGGGTAAAACGTTTCTGCAATATCTAAATTTATTATTTATAAAAGTCACGCAGATTTCCGGGTGTTCTTCAAAGCAAAAACTGAAAAAGAATTGCACAAAGCGGAGGGTATTTTATGCAACATACTTAATTAAGTTTTTACATTGATTAAATATATACTAGTGAATTGTGGCAGGGAAGCGCAGTGGATAAAGTCAGATTCCGAAGAAAATATGTCGCGGTTCGAGCCCCACCGACTGCAAAGTTCTGGACAGTATTAGAAATTCTCAATAAGGACAAAACCAGTCTAACGGATGAATCGCCTTTGCTATCTGATTTCATGCAGACCAATGCATGTATAATTGAATTGGTTTTTACGCCAAGCTCGCAACCTTGATTTAACTAAACAGACTGATTATGTTTGCGTACCTTAGCATATACATTTTCAGCTTCCTTTTTTGTTTTATAATTCATTTGTTTAGTCGAACTTCATTCCAATGATTTACAAACAAGTGACTATACAGTACCAGATATTACAGTCGAGTTGACTTCTTGCGAAAAGACAATGATCTTTTTTTAATTTTGTTGTGTATACCTGCTTTGTAATAAATTTATGATTATATTCTTGATTTATATCGCATTTGAAATTACAAGTGGGAAATGCACCTATATACGTCATTACTGATCTTCATCGAATGGAAGCTGCGCAAAAGTGTCATCATTATAGCATATGGAGTTTCATAAATTGACAAATACAGAACAAATGTTTTCTGGTGACTAGGCATAACTTTGGTTGAAGCCTGTATATGTTTACAGGTGATTTAATCTCCGAAGCATATTATTATTATTATTATTATTATTATTATTATTATTTTAAACACCAGCAAATCATAACTGCGCAGAAATTGTCTAATTTTATTCGAATATTCTCAAGTATTGTAAATAATTATTTGCATATAGCATATTCATTAATTGTATCTCAATATTTTCAGCAAATTTAATAATTGAGTATGGATTACTAAAATCTTCCATGATAATGATAAGATAAAGTGTTTTAGTGAACGATCACTTGCATTTTATATGGGTTATTAATATGATAATCATTTGGTACTAGTTTTGAACACAGCGAATTTGATTAAGAAGACTAAGAAAACAATAATATTTAGATTTTTTGGCATTATTATTTACTGTTGTCCATTCTGAAGCTTTTTCTCATACAACCTATCCTAAACTTTTGAGGCAGTTTATCGTCTATTCTAAAGAAAATAGCCCAAAATATCTCGTTCAAACGCGTATTCTATTATTGATTTTTGTTATTGTTTGTCTGTTTTCGGCCAGTCGTCTAGAATTGGGCAGGAAACATAGTCCCCTTTCAATCCACAATAGCCACTAGGATTTTTTGACAAGTACTGCTGATGATAGTCTTCAGCAAACCAAAATTCAGTTAACAAGCGGATTTCGGTCATTATCTCTTTAAAAACACCTAGCTGTGTATTGAGCGCCTCCTGATAGACATCTCGAGATATAAGTGCTGTTTCTAAATCGCTTTTCGTCTCCGTAAAAATGGCTGATCTGTATTGAGTTCCAACGTCGTTTCCTTGTCGATTTTTTGTAGTAGGATCATGAGACTCCCAAAACACCTGCCAAAGACGTTAACAAATTAAAAATTATGATTCACAAGACTAAAAATTGCCTTATCTGCATTGAACTAAGGTCAGTATTTACGATAAAGCCATAAATATTTTAAATACCTCTCAAATTAATCAATACGTTATTAACAATTAAATACAATACACATACAAATATATTGATATAAAAATAAATTTTAAGTATACTGAAGGATCTACTGTTATCTATATACAGACAGAATAAGTGATAAATCGGTGCTTAAGAACCGATGGTTTCCAGCCGCATAATCATAAGAATCATAGTTTCAATAAGGTTGTAAAAGAAACAACATACCATCTAATTTTAATCAAGGTTGCGAACTTTATAGAAACACCTGACCAACTAAGTACATACGTTTGTCAGTATAAACTAAGAATTGTATACTGTAGAAAAGGAAATTCATCCTGTAGACCGGTTCTGTCCTTAATGGGAACTCATCACGTACTAACCAGAAGTCGCCGCGGATATTGCTCGTATCTGGGGACGTCTGCTTCGGAAAGCCGAATTGCACGTGCGGCAGGGTGGCTCAGATGTTAGAGCTCCAGATTCAGAAGCAGACGTGCCCAAGTTCGAGCCCTGTCTGCGGCGAATTCTGGCCAGTACGTGATGAATTCCCAATAAGGACGAAACTGGTCTACTGGATGCATTGCCTTTTCTAAACTATACAATTCTTAGTTTATACTGACAAATGCATGTATTTAATAGGCCAGGTGTTTATATCAAGATCGCAACTTCGATTGAAAGTAATCGTTATCATCGCGCGCGAAACCGATGTTCGTTTAAACATATCATCTATTCCCATTGAAAATGAACCGCTGAACAAATTTCAAAATGAACGCCAATTCCATTGTATCTAACTTGCCTATCAACATAAGCAAAATTGTTATCAGTCACACGCACTGCGCATTTCGAACTTCCATTTATCAGAGTATAACGGCAAATTGATAACGAGAATCAAACCACAATTCCTACATAAATTATAGAAAATCCGCTATGGGCTCGCAATGCATAATACTTGACCGAAAATGTTGCACGCATAGATTAAAATATTTCATGCTAGCGACTGCAATCAAATTGCTTAATTGACATTTTCACTTAAATACAATGCATGCGAGTCTATTAGATTTGAGATCCGCATATCTTAATTTCAATAACCTATGTATAAATTTCAGTTTGATACTCATTATTCAGTTTGCCGTCATGCTATGCTGATGATAATGAAATATTAAAACGTGTCAGTACATCTGACTGACGGTAGATTTTCTGTTATACGACTGATTGAATATAATGAGTTTGGGTTTTATTTCAAGCTCGCGAACTTGGTTAAAAAACACTAACAGGAATACAACCTCATGATTTCTTGGTTGTCAGTGGAACATGAAGATTACTGACCTTAATCAACAAATTCGCAGTTTCTACTTATTGCATTAGATCTAATTATATATATATATATATATATATATATATATATATATATATATATAGCAAACACTTCTCAACAATATACCAAATTATGCTTTATGGTAATTTTTCTTGAGGTTTAAACTAGCCGTTCTCGAATTGTCCTAATAAGACAGACAAGATGTCATTTAATTAAAGTGGTACAATTTTGTATATTAGTAATGTAGGTATATATATATTATATATATATATCAGATAGGTAATTTATTAGAGAAAGCAATACTAGAGAACATCTAAGTTAATTTCGAGACCGTTAGTTTGATTTTATGTTCAAAATTGTATACATGCTATTATTTGTGACTTATAGAGACATAAAAACGAAGATATTGATAAAAGAAAAGAAAAGTAGAATTTCTCGTCATCAACTGTTGTTAATAGATGTAGCAATGTGAAGTCAATATAAATGAAAGATTTAATTTGACAGTATATAAACAATGATGTAAATAACTGACAAAGAATCTTTTGGTAATAAACAAGAATGAAGTTTCGAAAAGTTACGTTGGATTAATTTAAAAAAAAGTTTTCACCGAATGCAAAGGACAACAACGCACAGGTATCCGTATTAAGTAGGCATAAGCAATGGTCGAAACAAATAAAGCTTCCTGTGAATCCACTCTAGCTAATTTGGTAGATAAATTAAGTTTAAAACATGTATAGAAAAAATATAACGTACCTTTAATAGTTTCTGTAAACTGATATCATCCGCTTTAAATATTACACGTACAACTTCCACATGATTTGTAGTTCCTGAACAAACATCCTTGTAGGAAGGATTTTTCGTTAGACCACCGGCATATCCTACCTGAATTAGATATTAACATATCAATGTTGTGTCGTAGTTTACGTGACTGAAATAAATTTGTTATTGTAGCAAACAGAATAAAAACATATATTTGCTAGAACATCGTGAAGTGAATGCTCGGCTGCATTAGTTATATTTTATATAAAGACGGATATTTATTGTACGAAAGCAAATATAAAACATCAGATAATTAAATAACATTGCCAAATAAAAATTGACTGCGTAACCCAGTAAATTAATTATGATGTGGTACTGTAATTAGTGGCCCGGTGCGAAGTGCAAAAGAGTATGTGAAATCGGCTCATATATCCTATGCTATGCTAAAGCCATGTTGCTAATGGCCTACCTCTATTTTCTCACTCTTCACACATTCATCTCAAGATTAGGCTAGCAACAACGTTTGATAAAACTCAGAAAAGATTGACATTTTTCGATACTATACAACTCAAGTCAGTCAAACAACAGACAAAAGTCTATCAGATAGACGAACTAGCACAGAGTGACCCTGCATGGTCCTCGTTACAGCTGTATTTCATTTTTAACTTAATATACAGATTACGGTTTGATTTCCGCTAGTGGTTATTTGGCAGTACTGGTTATGAACAAGAAAAAATAGAAACGATGTAGCGGGAATAAATGATAGTTTTCTGTTATGGCGTTCGACTCGCGAAAATATGAATTGGTGCTTATGTGCAATGTGCAAACAGGATGTAAATTATATTGGTCTCCACCCATGTAACCATTTATTTACAGATAGATTTAATGATAAATAAAGAAATTTAGAAGCTGAATGTTTCAAAATTTTCTTATCTGTGCTGTGAGTAACGCAGGATTGTTCCAAGTTGATTGTTGCGAAACTAGGTATTTCAAAATTACCCGATCTTTGTTGTGACTAAAAAAGGAATGTCCCAAATTATTTAAACAAAGCTCTCAACCTTGAATTAAATTTTTTTTATCGCCACCAATGCAACCCATGATTGTTCAGTCTTTCCCTGTTCATTGCTTTATTGGAAATATTTCGGATATCTTTGACGTTTAAAGAAATAGATTTCGTTTTAGTTGAGAAGAGTGGCCTTTCCATCTTTCTTGTTGGTGGGCATCACTATGACACTTCTTCACTTAGTTTGGAAAAACTTTTCTCTCCAAGTCACCTCGAACAGAAGGTTTACGACATTTATTTTACGGTTCTCGTAAATTATTTAAAAAATGAAAAAAGGTTCTATAAGCCAGTTGATTAGAAGACCTTCGTATGGTTATCTTAGTTACCTTAAGAAAATGAGCTTGACATCGATCACACAATGAGATCAATATTTCACACCATCGCTTTCTATGCTATTTGAAACAACTATCTAGCTGAGGTTATAGACATTTAAACTGAGTTACACTTAATAAATCTGGGTCGATTGTGGTGTTTTTAATATCAATCACTATACGTCAGTTCTGCGCATACAATAGAACAGATTAATTAAGATTTGATGCTACGGTCATTGCGTAAGAATCCTCTAGTTAGCAAAAGCTTACAACCCTTGTATGAAAGATTGCAAGATTCTTGTGAAACTCACGAGCTTACATTGAACAGCAGTAACGGTCTGTTAGATTATTTTGTGTTATTATATATCAACAATCCTTTCAAGCTTCGTCTCAGCAAGGCAGGCCGGTGTTTGCTTAAGTTTTCCTTACAATATGTATCACACACGATTTAGTACATTATTAACTGCGCATAAATGAGATGTATCAGGCGTTTCTGTGGAGACTTTTTATTTCTATATTCTCATTTCAGTGTACTGTTATACACTTAAACCACGGAAGGTCATCAGTTTAGAAATATTAATTCGGATTCTCGCAGGTAACCTAGTTTTCAAAACCACGAATAAATCATTGATACTTTTTTGTAAACACTCAGTTGCATAATCGCAAGTTTTGTTTTCAGCGGCACGTTTGAATTCTAGATTTCATGTCCGCAACGTTACCGAGTTTGAGAGCTTGCTTCTGTGGTCTATAGTAGCTCAGATTATTATCAATCTTAAATGGTCTCGAAACATTTTAAGTCAATAAACTAAAATAATCTAGCATTGGCCTTCATCTCATGCGCTAGTTAGTCGCTTATATTAGGCGAACAACGCAAGTGTGGTATCTACACTGCCTCATGTAAACCGAAATTACATCGAGCACTCCACAATGTCTCATTTAGACAGCACATAAAAAGACGATTCTTCTTCTATCCATAAGCGAGTGTGATCCAGCCCTATATACAGCTGGCTTACTACTATCCAGTGTTACAGAAAATACCTTAGTTGACAAAAAGCTCAAAATTCTTGTTCCGCTAATGCTAGGTTGTGCACAAGCAACTTAGTTTTGGGAGTCATAAGCGTGAATGCACCAGCTCTCATTAATTTTGATAATGAATAGTACAATTTATATAGAAGAACATCAGATTTTAGCTTCAGGCCTGAGCGAAATTTGGGAATCATTATTACTGGGATATTGAAGCTGTAGCCAGATGGACCCAGCACGAAAGTATATATGAGCGACACTGGGCTCTCTAATCACGCCTTAAGTTTTATTATAGTATCGAGCATAATTTCCAAAGTTACTGGTTGCATCTATCAATAAGGTTTAGTAGTTTAAATCGTGCAGATGTAACGGCGAAATCATCGTATTCAGATCAAATATATTATGGTAAACTGACAATGAGCATCTTCCGTTCAAAATGTAGGAGCTTACCATGGGTGCTCCACTGATTTGATCAATGCATCTTATCATAGCCGCACCAAAATCCGATGGAAATTACGCTTTATGCTACCGCCTTTATTCCATCCGAAAATCCATGCACTTAAAACGGACACAATCGTTCAGAGACGCCTATACTACTGATGAGAAAACTAACTGCATCTAATAGCGTAAAAACCAGAATCAGAAACGCAATAAGGTGAAAATTAAAACAAAACGGCATACCTGATGGGAATAGAATCCCAGCACTTCGTTTTTATTTTTACTAACCCGTTTTCTTAGCAAGAAGCTTCCTGTCGGCCATGCAGCGATTAAGTTAAGAAAAATAGTAATCAATTTGAGCTTTATGCTTGAAATCAACTTATTAGTGGCAGCCATTACAGGGTTTCTGAATCGCAGTTCGTCAAGCAATAATGAAACATTCCAAATCCACAACATTTCCAAGTCTAGTGTGCAAATATATGAAAGCTAGAACTTGTCACGATATAATAAAACAATCAATGATTGTGCGTGTGGTGGTTATAATTCTTTAAATAAAATTTGCGAGCTTGAAGTAAACACCAATTGTTAAAATACAATCGGATTGGTGCATAATTCAAGCTCCTAAAGTTGATTCAATTAAATTGTTCGATAGATACATTACAATGGTGTAAATTTTTAATTTTTTTAAAATTCGGTGAAATATGTTCTTATTACTGCACTGTACTGTAAAGAATACGCTTCTGTGAGGAACTCATTGCCGTTGTGGTGCGTTCCCGCAAAATGGTGACACGAGTATTCCTGTCAAATATCCTTGTGTCAATTTGCTCTGTGTTGCATCAAAAGTTATCCACAAGATGCGATAAGGATATGAAGTTCTGCTCACCTCGTTGAATTATTTTGTCCATGGAATCTTTTATGATGCTATCACAACGCTTCCTAAAGCAGGAATCAGTGGTGATGTCTGGGAACCTGATCAAAAATACGCTTGGTAGAAAATGAAAACAAGCTCGAGAAAGCGTTAAATTACGCGTAAGAAATGCCCATATGTTACGCCTTGAAGCCAAATAAGTCTACAGTTGTCTTTATTGCCAGTTGTTAATCAGGACCTCAGATTTTACTAATAGGTGCACTACTTACTATAGATGAACATGTCTACCAAGGATTCTTGATGACGTCGGATATATCGGTTTCTATCACGACTTCCAGACGTGTTAGCTTTCTTGAAGCTGGCCGGAAATTTATTCAAAATATTCTGCAACTACCAATCGTTTTAACTATCCACCAGGTTGTCTTTAAGTTAAGGCTACAATCTGTCCTCGTCTAAGCTCCCGTTACATGGGAGATAGACGGATATAGCTGCAAGAACCTGGACAAGGGAATGAATCGATGAAGTAGCTCTGTTTCATTTAAATCATTGCAAGCAAAGCGTAAGGAAGTATTAACCAACATGATAGTTTACGATCTATTGGGTTATTTATTTTTGTACCATTATCGTTTAACCTTGATGTGGAACATGATTGCACAGGCCGGGACACAATTTGAGCATGCCACTTTGACATCCTGATTGCCAAACTACGAAGATCACTCCAGTCGATGGTTAAAATCATAGAAAGTGCGTAGATGAAATTAACTATTTGCGATTTCGGTTATTTGACGATGCCGCTTTATACTTTCACTAACCAAGAGAGAAAAATGTGCAAAAAATTGTAGTTTATCGGAAAACAATGATGAAGATAATAAGGCGTATCAGTATACAAGATAAATGGCATAGAGTAGACAAAATCATTCATTGCTTTAACATAGGCAAATAATTGACTATTTTGCATTTAAATGCTCAGGTTAGAATTTATAGTAATCTTTTCAGGGGGTTTCTATTTCTATTTATTATTAGTTACATGAATTTGCAAAATAATTTCGGCTTTGCGACGAGAACAATGCTGTCTAATGAATCTAGGACAGCATTATAAAATCATTATTTCATTACAATGATGCAAATTTATCATCTTTATTTGCCATTTTTATGCATTTGTAATTTGAATTGAGAAATAAATCGTGAAGTATAATTTTTATAAACCTGCTTTATAATAAATTTTTATTTCCATGCATCAAATTATAAGGAAAACCAGAAAATTTATAAGCGAATCGAATGTTGATCTTTAATGTTCCTTTGTAACACAAAGTATGTATTGTGTGACACTTAATCGGTCATCAGTATCACATTTGCAAGAGGCATCGGCTACGGCAAATAGTATTAGGTGTAATAGACACTATACAAAAACAATGTTGTTTACTTCTGCAATAACAAACACATATAAGCCTAAAATAACCAAATATATTAAGTTAGTTATCGACAGATACATCTAATTATAGTATAAACTAAACATACTTGAGTTGAGATAACAGGCAGTTTCCAAAATACCTTCTCAGCACCCCAAAAGCAACCCATGCCAAACATAATAGACTTAAAATCTTGAGATGGTGATGTGAATAAGGGAGTCTTGAAAACATGATGCAACGTGTTGGGCATTTTACTGGCCATCTACTTCACCAGAAGAACAAAATATATTACGCCCTATATCATATTAATCTACAAATATTAAATGCAAAATTTAGTTCAAATGAACATATTAAAGCAATTCTTAATTCATAATACACTAATTTTTTTAGAAAAAATTATTAACGTGTTATTAAAGTCATTTTAAATATAATTACAAGTAAACATTTTAATCTTTTAAATAAGTTGCTAGGACATTTTAAATTAGCGATTGAAAATGCATCAATAATTAATTGTAAACGGCCAGCTACAAGTAAATGTCGTGTAAAGTTACAAAATAATTAAGAGCTGTAGATAAGAAGAGACAGTTAGTGTTGCATGACCTTTATTAAAGCCGAAATTGCTTTCTCCTAAAAAAATACCGCGAAAGTTTGTTTGTATTGCAGTGTCTAGAAGTACTCCCAGACACTTAAGGCCGATTCTGGTTGACAGGTTGTTGTTTCTTCGTTGTGAAGTCGAAACCAGAGATGCGAGCTGCTGTGTGAAGGCTTAGAAACGTCTTGTTGAATATCTGCGGCAACACAGTGGTGGCTGGTACATGTAGAAGCCGATTAATAGATAATCTATACGTCTGACTAATTGTGCAGCAACAAGAAGATTAGCGTGACTGATATCCAAGTGACTAGGTCTGACAGCGTATATTACGCAAGTCCAGAAGTCAGCGTAGGTAAACAGTGAATTATGCATTGAGACAGCAATCACTTGTAGTGCATAGAATAAAATATCGACCATGTAATGTGATGCATTGTAAATACATCGTGCCTATATACTTTTGCAAGCGTAAGCTCGCACGCCATTGGTTAACGTAAGAGTTTGCGTGTTTTAATTAATACCGCATAAATGAAATTTGAATTTCATTTACGCAATATATCAGCGAATTGTTCTGAGCCATAATATCACTTTCCTCTCTAAAAAACGAATCACACTCGTTTTGGCGAGGCTTGATAGGTAATGAAGGGCAGAGTTCTAATCCAGTTAAGCAATTGGTTATTATAGTGCCCAAAGCTAATAAAAAAAATATACCGTAAATGCTGGGCTGAATTATGCTTGTTGGTTGCTTCAACAATATATGATGCCAAATATCCTCTGTGAATTGCTACACAAATTGTTAGCTGTAGTGGCCGGTCATAGCTCGTGAAACGAAACAGATTAGTGTGAAGTTTGGAGTTCCGCAACGTAATGATTGCAAGGTAGATTGCCACTGAAGTTGCCAGGTTTAAGTTGAAACCTGGGCAGGCTGGATCGCCGTCAATGAGTTAGAATACTAGAATAGAATAGAATATCTTTATTTGGATTCAAACCACACATGTTCCATCAAATAATAAAATTAGAAAATGTACAATATAAAAAGATATCACATCACATATATATGTGCAATTAGTTGTACTGTACAACTTATCAGCATCAGAAAGATCAGCTGTAAACAGTGATAGATTCTTCATCGTGTAAAGTTTCGACTGCCATCTTCGAAGTCTAGATACAGTTTGCACGGTCGATCTGTGACAATGGACTAATCAGGCAACATACCATGAGGAATTACTTCATAGTGACATCTTGTATGCAAAGGCATTTGTTTATAATAATGGAAGAAACACGCGATGCTGCAGACCATATATTTACGCTTACCGGCAGTTAACGATCCACTTTCAAAGCTAAACACACTAACGTCCTACGGAGTAAACAGACTAGAATTACTGCGCCAAAACGTCGAGCATAGGCAAACGCCTCTTCCTGAGTGAAAAATGTTTTCAGTGTAGCAGAGGGCCCAGACAATCTAGAAAGTTCTATCACCTCGACCACTTACGTTGCTAAATAAGGGCTTGGCAATTGCTTCAACCTTCTCTCTGCTTCGTCAAAACGACCCATTAGTTTGATAACGTATTTATTTTTAAATGCAAATAAACTCCAAGAATTGTCTGGCAGCCTTCAAGGAAAATCCTGAAATAATTAAAATAAAGTAGTGTTAGAATAAATATATAACACAATGATAGAAGAGGCGCTATTAATTTCAGAAAGACTAATCTATAAATCACAATTTCAACAGGATAATTGTCATCATAAATACGAAAGGAATATTGCAAAAATGAACATACCTTAGCTAAAAGGTATTTGAAAATTTGACTTTACGATGTGCCAGAACAGCAAAATCAAGCAGATACATACGCACCAGTACAGATTAATTAGAACAGGTTTCTACAAAAAAAAGAAATAGGCTGTAACAAAGGCAAATACACGTGTTCAGAAAAAAATGAATAGTTTCAGTAAGACTAATCAATGTATCATTTGACAATCATTATGAAATGTTCCTCATATACACAAAAGATAAAAACATGACCAAACTAACACGCTGTCGCAGAGTGAATATATCGGTTTTCGCGCTTAACAAAACTTAAACTTTAATAAAAGTATTGTCTACATTATTGTCTATAAATGTGTAACGCTCCACTAGAAAGTCGTGCAACAATATTAATAAGACAAACAAGAGTCTGAGGGAATAAATTACTGCTGATGGCCAGTAATAGGACCATGGAGACATAAACTGGAAAATGTTATTGGTGTTTGTGATTATTGGCAGACTGTAACAACTAAACAAATTTTTATCCCTGGATCATCCCGTTTTTCCTTGCTGCTTAATCTGTGACACAAGTTTTGAATATTTCTAAGTCAACAAAATCTGTGCTTCAACCGAAATGAATTTATTGCTTGCCTTTCGTGCTTATGGTATTATATTCTGTGTTTAATTTTAAGTCACAGTTGACGAATTTACCAGAGGCAATTTGTACAGACTTTTCAGTTTAAACAGGGGAAGCAGTTTTGGTAAGAACTTTGTTATTAGTATTAAAATTTACAGGACGCCTATGTTTTAAATTAATTTTTTTAAATTAAGTCATTTCATGATTTTTTATTGCACCAATTTTAATGCCCTGTAAGTTCTTCCAAACATGAATATCTTGAAATCTAAGTTAGCTCAATATTTCTAGAGAGATCTATTTTAGATTTGACTAACATCTTTGAAAGATACGTCATGGACACGGCAAATACTAATAAAAGTCTTAGATCATAACCGTCCAAATTAGTACAAACGAGATATCCTCGATCCCTTAGTCGATATTCTCCAAATAATTGGTGCTATAATCATTAAATATATTTCGATTATTGGTGAAATCACCTGCATCGTTCAGAGAATTTACCAAACGGAAGTCAATTTCTTTCCTTGGCTGAAAACAATCAACAAAAAGGGAAAAATGCATATTCTTTACGTACCATAAAGATAATCTACATTCAAACACCTATTGCTGCAGTTTATGTTGACTCCTTTCGTACGAGTAGACTTTACCTTAAAGACAGTACAACCGATAATGTCACGTGCAATGACTAGCCTATTTAACTATGTGATCCGGTCAACCAACCCAATAAATCTCTGCATCTTCTCAATTTCAAAACCGAAAGAAAAATCATCGTAGACACAGTTATCCAACAATTTTGGTAAACATCTTCAAGAAGCACATACCGACAACACTGTGCGCAACACGTACTAAGACGCAGATGAGCAGTGCAGAACGGCTACTGATATCTGTGGCGCTACTCGAAGATGCCAGGGATTCAACGAACTTGGTCATTCTATGACAGATCGGACCCATGAATTAATCTGCCCAGTTTGCCACAACCACTCTCCAACATCTAGACTGAGGACATTAGCAGATAATATAAACGTTTCACACGCGTCGCCCGGTGTGCCTTACCTATTGGGGGATGCATCTACAACGACGAAGTTGTTTACAAATTTCTTGATTGTCCACTTAATTCCACCTTGTATATAATCCTGACGAAATAGCAAGCAAAATCCATTTAATTGGCAGTCACTACTTACAACTTCCAAGAAACAAATCATTGTTGACGAGCTTCGCTAACTTAGACTTTATTTTTTAAATCCTAAACCATTCTCATCACTTTTTATGCTTGTAGCTGAGTTTCATGCTATCATCAGACATGTGCAATACGCACACCTATTGTCATTTGAACAGCGATCAATCTGTCAATGGCTTTCCATGAGTGCTCCCAGATATCAAATGTTATATGTTCGTATCGTGTTGCAACGGGAAAATTATTTCCTTTGAACTTATTTTAATACTCTGATCAGTCCGAGAATACCCATACGGCGTATAGCTCATCAGATGAATACTAAACTAATCGGTTAGAAACGGTGATTGACAAATCCAGCTTGAGATGTTTAATCATTCACTATCAACTTTACATTAGGAAAACAACATATAGTGGCACCAAATTGTCCGAAGGACCAGACGCAATGGATCCCAATCCCTCGCATATAGTAAGCAGCTAACCCGGTCGAAATTTTGATAAAACATTCCTCTATAGGAAGCATAACGAGAACGAGTTGGCATTTTAGAAATTCATAAACTCACATGTTAATTTAGGTTCTAATAATGTCACCTGCATTAAAAGCCTTCACTGCACTGTACGCATAACGTTACAAAATAAATAAAACAAGCATAAATTTTATCTGTTAAAGACCAACTGGTGGACAGATTGAAAGTTAAATATACAAATTCAAAGTGGAATTACGAACAAATGCGTGGTTGTCTGGCAACAACCTATTGGTAACAGAAGTGGTATGAATAGCTCAAGATTTGTAAAAGAAGTACTTCCATAAGATTGAATAACTATCCAGCCGATAAACACACATGGAAGTATACTTCTTCGCAATTTGCTGAGGACTCGTTGCAGATGACTAGCACCTTCGATTAGACACCTTTTCCAAATCTCAACAAAGGCAGGCGGATAGTAGTAGATTGTTTTAAAAAGACGCTCTTCTCTATCGTCCTTTATTTATTTTAAAGTTATCCAGTACTCCTTGTTTGAACAAATAATAAGAGCACGCCCTCCGAATGCTTAATACCGTGAAGAAGAATAGTTAGAAAAGTTTAAACAGAATCCGATAGCAAACGTGCCTAGGCGCTCAATATTTAGGCAAACCGATTGAATACACTAAAATCCTGGTAAAATTGCGATTTTTACCCTGCATCGAAGGCCGAATACGAATGACAATATGAACCAGTTACCTGCATGAAATTTGACACCGCACGCAGGCCAATTTCACGTGTAAAGTTTCGACTGCCATCTTCGAAGTCTAGATACAGTTTGCACGGTCGATCTGTGACAATGGACTAATCAGGCAACATACCATGAGGAATTACTTCATAGTGACATCTTGTATGCAAAGGCATTTGTTTATAATAATGGAAGAAACACGCGATGCTGCAGACCATATATTTACGCTTACCGGCAGTTAACGATCCACTTTCAAAGCTAAACACACTAACGTCCTACGGAGTAAACAGACTAGAATTACTGCGCCAAAACGTCGAGCATAGGCAAACGCCTCTTCCTGAGTGAAAAATGTTTTCAGTGTAGCAGAGGGCCCAGACAATCTAGAAAGTTCTATCACCTCGACCACTTACGTTGCTAAATAAGGGCTTGGCAATTGCTTCAACCTTCTCTCTGCTTCGTCAAAACGACCCATTAGTTTGATAACGTATTTATTTTTAAATGCAAATAAACTCCAAGAATTGTCTGGCAGCCTTCAAGGAAAATCCTGAAATAATTAAAATAAAGTAGTGTTAGAATAAATATATAACACAATGATAGAAGAGGCGCTATTAATTTCAGAAAGACTAATCTATAAATCACAATTTCAACAGGATAATTGTCATCATAAATACGAAAGGAATATTGCAAAAATGAACATACCTTAGCTAAAAGGTATTTGAAAATTTGACTTTACGATGTGCCAGAACAGCAAAATCAAGCAGATACATACGCACCAGTACAGATTAATTAGAACAGGTTTCTACAAAAAAAAGAAATAGGCTGTAACAAAGGCAAATACACGTGTTCAGAAAAAAATGAATAGTTTCAGTAAGACTAATCAATGTATCATTTGACAATCATTATGAAATGTTCATCATATACACAAAAGATAAAAACATGACCAAACTAACACGCTGTCGCAGAGTGAATATATCGGTTTTCGCGCTTAACAAAACTTAAACTTTAATAAAAGTATTGTCTACATTATTGTCTATAAATGTGTAACGCTCCACTAGAAAGTCGTGCAACAATATTAATAAGACAAACAAGAGTCTGAGGGAATAAATTACTGCTGATGGCCAGTAATAGGACCATGGAGACATAAACTGGAAAATGTTATTGGTGTTTGTGATTATTGGCAGACTGTAACAACTAAACAAATTTTTATCCCTGGATCATCCCGTTTTTCCTTGCTGCTTAATCTGTGACACAAGTTTTGAATATTTCTAAGTCAACAAAATCTGTGCTTCAACCGACATGAATTTATTGCTTGCCTTTCGTGCTTATGGTATTATATTCTGTGTTTAATTTTAAGTCGCAGTTGACGAATTTACCAGCGGCAATTTGTACAGACTTTTCAGTTTAAACAGGGGAAGCAGTTTTGGTAAGAATTTTGTTATTAGTATTAAAATTAACAGGACGCCTATGTTTTAAATTAATTTTTTTAAATTAAGTCATTTCATGATTTTTTATTGCACCAATTTTAATGCCCTGTAAGTTCTTCCAAACATGAATATCTTGAAATCTGAGTTAGCTCAATATTTCTAGAGAGATCTATTTTAGATTTGACTAACATCTTTGAAAGATACGTCATGGACACGACAAATACTAATAAAAGTCTTAGATCATAACCGTCCAAATTAGTACAAACGAGATATCCTCGATCCCTTAGTCGATATTCTCCAAATAATTGGTGCTATAATCATTAAATATATTTCGATTATTGGTGAAATCACCTGCATCGTTCAGAGAATTTACCAAACGGAAGTCAATTTCTTTCCTTGGCTGAAAACAATCAACAAAAAGGGAAAAATGCATATTCTTTACGTACCATAAAGATAATCTACATTCAAACACCTATTGCTGCAGTTTATGTTGACTCCTTTCGTACGAGTAGACTTTACCTTAAAGACAGTACAACCGATAATGTCACGTGCAATGACTAGCCTATTTAACTATGTGATCCGGTCAACCAACCCAATAAATCTCTGCATCTTCTCAATTTCAAAACCGAAAGAAAAATCATCGTAGACACAGTTATCCAACAATTTTGGTAAACATCTTCAAGAAGCACATACCGACAACACTGTGCGCAACACGTACTAAGACGCAGATGAGCAGTGCAGAACGGCTACTGATATCTGTGGCGCTACTCGAAGGTGCCAGGGATTCAACGAACTTGGTCATTCTATGACAGATCGGACCCATGAATTAGTCTGCCCAGTTTACCACAACCACTCTCCAACATCTATACTGAGGACATTAGCAGATAATATAAACGTTTAATACGCGTCGCCCGGTGTGCCTTACCTATTGGGGGATGCATCTACAACGACGAAGTTGTTTACAAATTTCTTGGTTGTCCACTTAACTCCACCTTGTATATAATCCTGACGAAATAGCAAGCAATATCCATTTAATTGGCAGTCACTACTTACATCTTCCAAGAAACAAATCATTGTTGACGAGCTTCGCTAACTTAGACTTTATTTTTTAAATCCTAAACCATTCTCATCACTTTTTATGCTTGTCGCTGAGTTTCATGCTATCATCAGACATGTGCAATACGCACACCTATTGTCATTTGAACAGTGATCAATCTGTCAATGGCTTTCCATGTGTGCTCCCAGATATCAAATGTTATATGTTCGTATCGTGTTGCAATGGGAAAATTATTTCCTTTGAACATATTTTAATACTCTGATCAGTCCGAGAATACCCATACGGCGTATAGCTCATCAGATGGATACTAAACTAATCGGTTAGAAACGGTGATTGACAAATCCAGCTTGAAATGCTTAATCATTCACTATCAACTTTACATTAGGAAAACAACATATAGTGGCACCAAATTTTCCGAAGGACCAGACGCAATGGATCCCAATCCCTCGCATATAGTAAGCAGCTAACCCAGTCGAAGTTTTGATAAAACATTCCTCTATAGGAAGCATAACGAGAACGAGTTGGCATTTTAGAAATTCATAAACGCACATGTTAATTTAGGTTCTAATTGTGTCACCTGCATTAAAAGCCTTCTCTGCACTGTACGCATAACGTTACAAAATAAATAAAACAAGCATAAATTTTATCTGTTAAAGACCAACTGGTGGACAGATTGAAAGTTAAATATACAAATTCAAAGTGGAATTACGAACAAATGCGTGGTTGTCTGGCAACAACCTATTAGTAACATAAGTGGTATGAATAGCTCAAGATTTGTAAAAGAAGTACTTTCATAAGATTGAATAACTATCCAGCCGATAAACACACAAGGAAGCATACTTCTTCGCAATTTGCTGAGGACTCGTTGAAGATGACTAGCACCTTCGATTAGACACCTTTTCCAAATCTCAACAAAGACAGGCGGATAGTAGTAGATTGTTTTAAAAAGACTCTCTTCTCTATCGTCCTTTATTTATTTTAAAGTTATCCAGTACTCCTAGTTTGAACAAATAATAAGAGCACGCCCTCCGAATGCTTAATACCGTGAAGAAGAATGGGTGGAAAAGTTTAAACAGAATCCGACAGCAAACGTGCCTAGGCGCTCAATATTTAGGCAAACCGATTGAATACACTAAAATCCTGGTAAAATTGCGATTTTTACACTGCATCGAAGGCCGAATACGAATGACAATATGAACCAGATACCTGCATGAAATTTGACATCATACGCAGGCCAATTTCACGCGTAAAGTTTCGGCTGCCATCTTCGAAGTCTAGATCCATTTTTTTTTAGAATAGAATAGAATATCTTTATTTGGATTCAAACCACACATGTTCCATCAAATAATAAAATTATAAAATGTACAATATAAAAAGATATCACATCACATATATATGTGCAATTAGTTGTACTGTACAATTTATCAGCATCAGAAAGATCAGCTGTAAACAGTGATAGATTCTTCATCAAAATTTTAAAAAAATTTAAGTTATAATTCGAGTATAACATTTGTAAAAAAAAGGGAACCATGACTAATAATTGATTGTGTGCATTGTTGATTAACAAGATGATATAATGCATAACATTTCAGTTTTAATAATACAAAATTTGAAGATAGAATCTCGAGAAATTATGTTGCTGAAAAACAATTAATCCTGTCTTTTATTTAACCATGAGAAAGTATTATCATAATCAAAATTAAAAATATCAGCAGGATTAAACACATTTTCTAGTTCGGTAGATAAAAATTTAAAAGACATTTTAGTTGGAGGCGTTTCTCTAAGCCCCTTTGGCAATTGATTGTAAATTTTGTAAATTTTTGAAAAAGAGAATAGCTTGCCCGCAACATTCCCCACCAATGGTGGAGATATTGCAAAATGACCAGATCTAGTTCCAATTTCATGACTCTTTCTTATGGGATTCATATAGGCACCAGACCACTGGTTCAAATGGAAAGCTTTTATGCAATAGCACATTCTCCGAAACCATAAAGGATGCAGTGATACAAACTGTAATCTTGTGGCGTATATAGTGCAGGAGATAGGACTAATTTGTTTCACAACTTTTCTTTGTACAGCTTCTATCTTATTAGACAAACCCTTTGTTAAGGGATTCCAAGTAGCGGCAGCATATTCTAGTATCGGTCTAATCCATATTATATACATTTTAAATTTTATTTCATGCGATATAATATTTCTATTTATTAATGCCCATCTGTTCTTGGCACTGCCTACTATCCTTTCAATATGTCTCTCAGCAGAAGCCGTACAATGAATAGTTATGCCTAAATCCTTAATTTCTTGCATAAGTTTAATCTCAAAAACATCAATAATCTCAGCATCATGAAAATAAACATAATTAAAATCTGTTCTGTTACCTATTTTAAAGCTCTCGTCTTTTTACTGTTTATTCTCAGCCCTAGTGTTAACAAATATCTACTTAAATCATACAAATCTAGTGTCACATTATTTTTGGAGAATTCGACATTATTTGGATCATTTGGAAAGATTATTTTCAAATCATCAGCAAACTTGCAAACTCGACCGTTAGGGATCTTAGTTTCCAAATGTGCAAATACAATTTTAAATAAAATTGGCCCCAAACTTGATCCATGTGGAACTCCATTTGTTACCCTTTTTGATTTAGATATCAAATCGTTTACTTGAATACTCATTTTTCGATTATATAAATAGTATCTAAGTAATCTAAAAATATTCGGATCAATATTCAATAAATTAATCGCATTCAAAATAGCATCAAAAGATATAGAGTCAAAAGCTTTTGAGACATCTATGAATACAATTAATGCATCTAACTTTTTCTCATCTAATGTAATTACATGTTTCCACATAGAGAGCATATTAGTAGTTGTCGACCTGTCTTTCGTAAAGCCATGTTGGCATATATCGAAATCAGCCGGCAGCATACGTTCTAAATGATCAAGTATCAATCGTTATGTTATCTTCAAAAACGAAGGGATAATAGAGATTAATCTGTAATCACTGGCACACGTTCGCTTACTTACTTTAGGCAAAGGTTTAGCTACTATTGTTAGTATATCGATTGGTAATATCCCATTCTTCAAAATTCTATTTATAAAATTGCAGAGCGCATTCATAAAATTTAAAGGTAATTGAAGTAGGTTATCAATCGATATACCAAGGTGATCTTTTTGTTTTTTTGATTTTATTTTTAACATTAATTCTATCAATGCATCACTGTCAATAACAAGTCCTAGATCCTGGTTTCCCGAAGGATCCGGTAGATCAATAAAATTGCTTTCGTTCTGTGGATTACATAACAAGTTGCCAAATAATTCATCCAATTCACAGAGAAATTCATAATCAGTTTTACCCACAGGTAATATAAGGTTTAATTTTTCCTTATATTTACCGTAGTCTGTGAGGAGTTTGTATCCTAGTCTAGGATTACTCTCCAGTTTAGCCGAAATAATTCTCTCTGATTTTTGACGGATTATCAGCAGTTTGCACGGTCGATCTGTGACAATGGACTAATCAGGAAACATACCATGAGGAATTACTTCATAGTGACATCTTGTATGCAAAGGCATTTGTTTATAATAATGGAAGAAACACGCGATGCTGCAGAACATATATTTACGCTTACCGGCAGTTGACGATCCACTTTCAAAGCTAAACACACTAACGTCCTACGGAGTAAACAGACTAGAATTACTGCGCCAAAACGTCGAGCATAGACAAACGCCTCTTCCTGAGTGAAAAATGTTTTCAGTGTAGCAGAGGGCCCAGACAATATAGAAAGCTCTATCACCTCGACCACTTATGTTGCTCAATAAGGGCTTGGCAATTGCTTCAACCTTCTCTCTGCTTTGTCAAAACCACCCATTAGTTTGAGGGTTCCATTGCAAAGGCTCCCAGATATGCCTTTAAAGGCATACTCAAAGCAACGGATATGACTAGATCAAATAGCACCGAAGAAGAAGGCAAGAGAATCAGATTCTTACTAAGCGGAGATCCAGCAACTAGTTTGTAGGGGTATTTTGCGGAGTTGCTTTCTAGTTCATGATTTTGTACCTTTACTACATATCAATTGTGGCTATTATTACTACCCGTGGTGAGGGGACACCACTTGTACCAAATTCCCAAGAAACTCCATGAAAATGGAGCCGGCTTATCCTCCAAAAGGAGTCAGCCGCAGTAAAGTAAAGTAAAGTAGTAGTACTACCCGTGCGCCTAATCAGTCTCTGATCTTTTTCGGATGGTTGATTTGAGAAGGCAAAAACATCTGGTCATACGTATATTAGATATAATGTTGTAAATAGCAATATAATTCATTTAGTCCAAATTGAATACATGTTAGTCAGCTGTAAAAATAGATTTTATGCAAAATAGTTCTTTAACACTATTCACAGTTAAACTAAATTGTCCGTCTCCTAGACGGCAAAGATTAAAATGGTTTATGTTTATAACGAAAAATTTTTTGCACACAAGTAGTTATTCTTACACAAATGTCTGGATTAGAATGAGAATAGTCAAACGATTAAAAATACATGACAATATGAACATAGTAAAATGATTTATGTTTATAGAGAAAATTGTTTTGTGTAATCCGTTTAAAGACTTTTATGACAAAAACTCAAAAAATACATGATGATGTTAATGGAGTTAACATTGAAAGTTATCACTAAAAGTGAACATTGGAAAATGTTTAAAGATTTAAATGACAAACTACTCACAAATGTTTAATTCCTGGCTTTCTATAGTAAACAATCAATCATTTACATAGTAACGAATAATCCAATTAAGCGAGATAAATTCACTGACACAATAGTCCACCGCGTGATCCTCTCGGATCGCGCGCGGTTCTGTCTCTTTAATAAAAACACTATTAATTACAAATAAAATTGCAGTTCGAGAAATATCGATTAAAACTGCTTGAGACTAACAGAGATTTTTTCTAAAATCACAGCTAAGAGAAATATTGTTTAAGGACAGAGTTAGAATATTTGACCTTAAAGAGCACAGCGTTTGTAAAAATTGACCTTCATTGGGTTGTAACACGGAGCCGCGTGTTACAAGTTCATTATTAAAGATGAATCATCTGGATTTGATTTTTTTTATCGAAACGAGTGCTGAGGTAAGCATAGTTAGGTCAGACGTGGTGGAAGCAGATTGCCCCACATGTGATTATAAACTATGGGCAGCTAACGGTAGTCCGATAGGAGTAAAAGGGATGAAAGAAATGTCGGTAACGTTAAGCCAGAAATCTTCCTTCCGATGGAATTTTCTAGAAGCCGATCTCAAGGACCATATAATTGGCATGGATTTCTTGACACATTTCAAGTTGACATTAGACCCCAAGGCTAGGACTATCGCAGAAGGCGTAGGGATATCTACATCTACTGAGTCTAACACAGTTAGAACAGTTATTTTACCTCGTCCAAAGGTCGCACATGACTTTGCCGATATAATCGAGAAGCATCTAGCAGTGTTTCAAACTTTCAGTGCCAAAAGGATAGGTTTAAAGATAGGAGTAGAACACCAGATAGAATTGGTGGCACCGTTGCCTTGTTCACCAAAGGCTCAACCATTGGCACAACACAAGCAATAGGTTGCTTTGTCAGAATTTCACCAATTGCGCAAAGAGGGGATTTGTAGAAGGTCAAATTCCAATTTTGCTTCCCCAATAGTGGTAGTTCCCAAACCTGAACCGGGTCAATGGAGGGTTTGTGGGAATTATCGTCTATTAAACTCAGTGACGAAGGGTGATTCTTATCCTCTCCCTAACCAGAGTACTTTACTCCGAGATATAATGGAATATGAGGTTTATTCAACTTAAATCTACAGAAAGCGTGTTATCAGATACAAATGGAGGAAAGTTCGATACCACTCACCGCAGTCAGATTTCCAGGAGGGGGATCGCATGAATTTCTTCGAATGCCTTTTGGTTTGAAAAATGCCAGTCAGACATTCCAGCGTTTGGCTGAAGAAATCCTTCAGAATTGTCCATTTGCGAGGGTATATATAGACGACATAATAATTTTTAGTCGCTCACGAGACGAACATCGTACGCATTTGGAAACGGTTTTGACCAGGCTGGAACAATATGGATTAGTGGTCAAACCTAATAAGAGTAATGTCGGCTGCTTTTTAGTTAAATACCTTGGTCATATACTTTCCAAAGACTGAATTAAACCTTTGGAAGATAAGATCCAAGCCATAAAGGACGTAACGGAACCCCGAACCGTACGCCAGTTGCGAAGGTTCTTGGGTATGATCAGCTATTACCGTCGATTCATTCCAGGTCTAGCCGGAATTCTTGGATCGTTAACACGCCATCTCACTCGTGAAAAGAGCACGATCAATAAATCTTCGCCTATAAACTTGAGTCCAGAAAACCGAGAAAAATTCCAAAAGGCCAAGGAAATGTTAAGTGACATAACCACATTAGCACCTGTAGATTGGGAAAAACTTTCCAGATAATCACAGATGCCTCAGATGTTGCATTAGGGGCAGTGCTACAGCAAAGAGATCAGGACGTAGTAAGACCGAATGGGTTTTATAGCCGTAAGCTTAATGATCGAGAAAAACATTATGATACGTTTGGCAAAGAGCTTCTAGCAGTGTATGCCGCAGTGATACACTTCGAGCATTACTTAGGTGGTCATAAGTTTAAGTTATTGACCGATCATAAGCCGCTGATCAGTATACTTGGTAAAACAGCTAGGCTTAATTACTCTCGTAGAGTGAATTCCCAAATAACACGGTTAGCAGACATCGATTTCACTGTGTCTCATATTGCTGGTAAGGAGAATGTAGTAGTCGATGCACTTAGCCGACCAAATGAAGCTGATGTCGAGCTGATATTTCAAGGTCCATTGAAGAATTTAGACAATTCGATGCCTGATTTAGTTAGTCAAATCTAGGAAGCGCAAGGATCGGATCCTTTTACATTAGTTTTGTCCAAAAGGCCAGGATATGTTCGTAAGCTCATAATTAGCAAGTGGTTGTTATGCGAAACGTCTAGAAATCAACCACGACCATATGTGCCGTTGGAGCTACGGGCCAAGATTATCCAAGTGTTACATGACATGGATCATCCATCCATTAAAGCCACCATTCGATTGATCAACGACAGATACGTATGGCCGCACATGTCTAAAGACATACGGGTATGGGTAAGAGCCTGTGCCAAGTGTCAAACGTGTAAGGTGTGGAGACATACCAGAACCGAGATAAAGAATATTGGGATACCAATTGGACGGTTCAGACACGTACACATAGACATTGTCGAGATGCCTGAAGTTAATGGGAACAAATACTTGCTGACCATGGTAGATAGATTTAGTCGTCAATTTGAAGTGGCGATTTTAAAAGACATGACAGCGCAAGAAGTCTTGTTCGCGTTTCTACATAATTGGATATCGCGTTATGGTGTTCCGGAAAAGGTCACTAGTGATCGCGGTAGTCAATTTATGTTCGAGCTTTTCGTAAGATCCCTCAACATCATGGGAACCACTGTAATACATACTAGCGCGTATAACCCACGAGCGAATGGAATGGTAGAAAGGCTACATCGTGAACTAAAAGCTGCATTAAGGTGTACTAGTGGAACAAGCTGGATACACGATCTTCCTATAGTACTACTCGCCATGCGCAACAGATATAGGGCACAATTAGGTACTTCCATAGCAGAACCATTAAGGTTGCCTGGAGATCTTCTAATAGAAACTCCAAGTAGTCTTGATTGGGCTTCTAGTTATGTAGATTGGTTCGTAGGAGCACTTAGAGATAAGATGTGTCGTTTAGCTCCGACCAAGACTAGAAAAGCTAAAACCAAATGCTATGTGTCCTCTGATCTAAAATCGGCTTCGCATGTGTATATAACTAATGAAAATAGGAAGAACTGCCTAACACCATTTTATAAAGGACCATACAAGGTCAAGAGGATGACTGACAAGAATGTCATCATAGAAATAAATGGCATTGAGGATTGTGTTACGTTGGATCGTTGCATTCCCCAGTTTATCTGGATAGACAATATCACTGAATTAACAGATGCGTTGAATGACCGTCGTTCTATGGGCGAATCTGATGTGTGCAATCCCACCATACAGGCACATAACGAAATGCAGAACTCAGAAGATGCGTTGTCTAATATAGTGAAATCTTATTCTACCAGTTCACAGCATGAAAACTGGTTGGCAATACCAGATGATATGGAAGAACCAGTGAAAACTGTACCGGGCGAGATGACGACTTCAGGGGCGCCATTATGCACAACTCGTTCTGGAAGAGTGCCACGTCAGCCGAAGAATTTTGATTACGTCTATTACTAGCCGTCTTTTTTTGAGAAGGTGGTGTATGTGGAGGAAGATAAATCCTCCGCCAAATGTAAAATAACATTTATTATCTGCTCAGTTTCCGTGGGTCCAAGCAAGGATTCTACCTCGTTTTGTAGGCCCAAAATGGGATTAGGTAGCTTCCTAATGGCCTCAAGCTTAGGATAAATCCGTCGCTGCAATTCAGAAGGTAGTTTAGCAAAAACCTTCGACAGTTTTTGATGACTGTCATAATCAGGAAACGGGGAGAAAGCGGAGTCTACGCGCATAAAGAATAGCTCACTATCTCCATCCCAAACAGGAACATCAATATCTAAAATTGGACCTGACATTTTAACAATCTTACGGGATCTTAAAAGCATAAATTTATAAGCAATATGAAAATGTATACGAAACGCTTACCCACAAACAGCTTCCACAGTTGAATGAGCGCAGAACAAAAGCACGAATTATCTTCTTCCAAAAAACCCCAATTGAGTCGGTCCAGTACGTACGGTGCCGTTTTGTACGTAGGAAAGATGAACAGATGCCCCGTATTATTAATATTATACCCCCCCAAAAAAAATTCACCACAAATCCACGAATATATACCCAACAGAATTCCCAGAAAACCACGATCAGGGTAAAGAAAACACAAATGTCAATCTATTTATCCCAAATAAATGAAAAAGGAAGTCAATTTTATTTAGACCAAAAAAAATCAGAACAATAATCAATATCCTGGCGCGGTCGCCAATTTTGTAAACGCCCCGGCTTCAAGTAAATGCCGTACGACGTTACAAACTCGGTTAAGGTGCTCTGAATAGAGATTAGTTACTGATAGGGGGCCCTTAACAGGGCCTTGGCGGCGTTCTCGTAAGTTATATATATGTAAGTTGATGTTCTGTTCCTTGGGTGGACTCTGGTTGTGGTTCCTGCTGTTGTTATCACGATGTGGATAACTTCGTTGAAGTTCTGCATTAATTGGCTCGTCTTGCTGGTTGAAGTGCAACACGGTGAGTCACGAATGTTGCCAATTGTTGGTGAAACAAATCAATATCCAGCGTAGGTATTGACAGCCGACAGCACGCACATGTGTAACACGAGGCAGAACGCAGATACGACAACTGACTTGCATGGTAAATTACCGTGCTTAAATAGCATGCAATGTCTACTTGCACACTATTGGTTAAACGTGGTTAAACGGCAATTTCGCTTTTTTCTCATTGGTGCAACGTAAATAAATTTGAATTTAATTTACGCAATATGTCGGCCATTAATTTGTGTCGTTACATTAATTACTGTCCGATAATTAATTTAACATCTACAAGGAGAACGCACGACCGGCCTTGTTAAAGGCCTCCTATCAGAACAATAACTCTATATCCATTGCACTTTAACCGAGTTTGTAACGTCGTACGGCATTTACTTGAAGCTGGGGCGTTTACATTACAAAGTTGTCACGAAATTAACGTTCGGATTTTAAAATTGTCGACTGCATTTTCTGTTTAAGAATTAATAAATGATTTAAAATTAGAAAAGCACTTTTCAAGAAATTAGCAATTGCATGCCATTTTGAAATTTAAAAACCTTATTTGTATTTTATAACATTTAATATTTTACGTATGCATTTTTATATTTAATGTGCATATTTGCAATTTTTTGTGATTATTGATATCTTGTTTTTGCACATTAACCCCATGTTGTAATGAGGGTGTTTCCTTCTAGTGTCAACCGTTTCAGCAGCGAAGATAAAGTATTCTGAAAATCCTTTAAAAATATTTTATGGTTCTTTGTTCTTTATATTGTTTGCGCAGAATTATTCTAATATTTGTTAATATAACATAGCAATGTGTTTTACTGAAAATTTTAATTATATACAAGCTTTATTTGGAATAGGTTCTTTAAATTATTGTTATAATTGGGTTTTCCATTTATTTCCGCGTATAACTAGTTATTTGACGTTTTGGTGACCGAGTGTCGAATGGTTGCTTAATTTAATATCTTATGTAGCTAAAAATTAAAAAAATTGTCGTTGATGTCATATAAATTGTGGAACGGTAATTTGAATCATGTACAGTATATGCGAGTCTAATAAGAGGGAATGCCCATATATGGTTTTACATGCAATATATAATCATTGTGATTTGATCCTCGTTAGACAGTTTGGCGTCGTGCTACGATGATGATCATTGATGGCTGAAGCGCGTCAGTATGTGCGTCTGATAGATTTGCTGCTATTGTTGTTTGATGTGATTTTGCTCAAAGATGTACAGTTGTAGAAACCCTTTCGTGAGCCTAACATTGCTATCCATAGAATTGCGGCAAAAGCGATCATCTACATCACATCTTTCCGCATAGAGTATCCTGACGCGGTCGCCATTTTTTTGTAGAGGCCCTTTGGTCACTACCATAAGAGAGTCTCTGAGATGCCAGGCCCGGAAAATCCATATATGTGGAATGATCATCTAATTTGGATCCCTTAAGTTCCTCTGGACTATCTTTTAAACAACATTGATGTCTGAGTTGCTGCTCCAGGCGTGAATCTGCTGTTACTGCATACACCTTAGGTTCCTTCTGACGATACAATTTTAAACTACATTTCTTAAGTCCACCTGCTAATTTCTCTGTTTCCTCAATGTTTAATAAACCAGCCATAATATTAGAATAAGATTTCTTGCAATTTATAAATAATAACAATAAGTGTGCTAACCCAAATACGCGGATATCCACAGATGACAGAAAGATACGGTGTGAACCGAAAGACGCTTCGAGAACAGTATTAGTTTTGAGTTGTTTGTTTGCATCTTACGTGCACCGTTTGCTTCGGTATCTTTTGGCCAAAGCAATTAAATTTTATTTATCTTTAAGCCTGTGAATTTGACATAAATCCTATTTCCATTCCTTTACTGGTTTCATGAAGTAGAAAAGCAACACCAGTCACGCGTGTGTGACGTGTTTGCTTTCCACAGCTATTAGTAGAGGCCATTATCCAACTGATTAACACAGTTCAAAGCGTGTCAGCATGTGAATTTGAGTACGTTTACTGTGTTGGCGATTATTTAAAGTAGACACAGAGTTTGTTTAAAGTCCGATAACCTTATTAAATAATTAAAAATAATGAGTTTATTCGTTTCAGAGGATTAAGTATTAAGCTTTGTTGCTAAAGAGCATCCATTAATTTTAAATAATTCATCTTGATACCCTCCTTACATCCCAACGTAATTTTTTCTAAAATAATTTTCTGTTCTATGTTTGTTCAGTAATGTCTTGTTACGCAAAATCCTCCTCATTCATTCATGATGTTACGAGCTATCAAAGTGTCGATTATTTACAGGATTGGTTTTATAATTATTTACGGTTCGCTTCGGACTTCGACTCTCCCTGGTCTTATTTTAATCTCGATCACGTTCTACAGATGCCTGCGATCCTTGCAAGACTCGCTCGCCTCAATCCTGCCGACTCCATCAATTCATTCGTCACGACAACGGACTCCAACGGTCGACGTCTACCTCCGGGCCGCCATCTTTTTATCTTCATCTTCGTTTTCGATCTCACATTCACCTTGAAGATCTGATACTTCACGGACTATCTCCAATTGATCTTGTCTAGTCAAATGGAACTTCGCTTATATTTATTTTTCACCAGATTGAACTATCTTGTTGTTAATGATAACTTTTCCCCTCCCCAACCCCTCCCCCTGCTATTAAATACTTTGCTAGTCACAATTCCACTCACCTCCACATATCCTACCCTTGATTTGCTATTTCAATGATTGGGCCAGTTGGCCTTTGATGCCAAATAAATGTATTATTATTATTATTATTACTATTAAATTTAGTCAGATTTTCGAAAATATGCATTATTATTAATACATTAGTACATGAACATGAACGAACATCCTCCAGAGTTGTCTTAAATGGTGCCTAGGGCCATGCGACTGAAAAAAATTAAGCCTTTACTCTGTATTAGTTAAATATCACCTTAGGCTGCGGAATGTCCACTATGCGTACGGTAGATAATTGCGCTTCGATACTACGAAAGTAGCGTTGCCAGTAGACTTATTTCTTCTAATTTGCTTAAAGCTAATGCATGTTATCACTAGAAATGTCCGAAATAAACGAAAGCAATTGATTATAATATTAGGGTCTTCAAGAGGATTAATTGTATACCCTTAGTGCCACCCTCATTTGAGAAACTGATGCTGCAAAAGTGATTTCATGAAAGATGCGGCTGTGTGCTCGCACATCAGTAAGAGTATATGCCAATAAAACTGAGTTAACCTCTGCTTTAGATTCTCCCTCTATCTGGCGGTGGATTTACGTAAATTTTCTCCAACCACAGTGTCCTTTGATTGTTGACATTCCTGTGTAATTACACGAACGATATCGCGAATAATAGCATGAAACTACTCTTCCATCTTTCCTGCCATTCCAGACATCCACTGAAGTTGCATCGACAGGATAACGAGAGGGATTTATAAGTGGTTTTCTTAGATGATGTATCAGCTGAAAAGTTGAGGTGTTTCTAAGCTATATGCAGAGTTGATTGCATATCTAAGAGTTAGATAATGCTCTTCGAGAAGTAAATTCCACCTCTAGTTAATGATTTCTGACGCTCTGGTGGCAATGTATCCTTCTGTTCCATATTTAAAACTGTAATTAGTTGAATTTTTTTACTTTTGAGCATTTTTGAAAAATATATGTATATAAATTTACATGTTTTTAGTTGCGCAAAGCTTGAATAGCTTTCTATAGTAATTCTTTCTTGTTTTTTCAGGAATTTCCGGCAAAGAATTTGCTTTCTCCATCCGGATTTCTTAAATGGAAGTGCGCAAATCCAGGCGAGAAGAAGGCAGTTGTCGAGCTTTCCGTGAGTTTGGTCCCAGTCTTTATTTGTTCTATTTATTTTTACTTTTGCAGCGAGTACTATCGCTGACGTCTCATAATCAGATGGTGTTTGCCAGCATTCAGTGCAAGACTTGATCCAAAGTCTACGAAAGCTGGCGGGTAAATCCAGAAGTGGAAAGCTTAATGTGTAAACCTCTAAATTAACTTTCTGCTCTTCTGAAGATCTTCAGACTGTGTAAAATATTAGAGGTGCAAACTCTTAGAAAGTTAAAATAGTATTTGTGGATGTACTCGCAAATTATCCAGATGAAATTCTCGTTGCGCTTAGCCTTGTTTGACAGAAGTCAGTGGATAAAAAGTAAAAAATGTTTCTACTGCTAGTACGCCATAGGCATATTAGCCAACGTTTGAAGGAATGTAATATTAATTTTTGTCCCTTGCCGCTAAAATGCCTCAACTAGTTTAGTCTGATCTGTTTATTTATGCCTTTGTGCATTGTAGTTCGGCGATATGGGATTTGTGCATGTAATGTGTCAATTTACTTTGTGTAATTAAACGAACATTGGTTGTGCGGGCGGTGATAACTATTATTATAATCAAGGTTGCGACCGTGATATAATCACCTGACCCATTAATTACTTACATATGTCAGCATAAACTAAGAATTGTATATTGTAGAAAAGGTAATTCATCCAGTACTATAGAATTCTTAGTTTATACTGACATATGTAAGTAACTAATGGGTCAGGTGCTTATATCAAGACCGCAAACTTGATTATAATAACTGTTATCACCACCCGCGCAACCAATGATCGTTTAATTTTGTTTATTTCAATACCACTTCTCATGTAATGTGATGTCATTTCTGTTATGACAGATTGGAGATGGTTAGTTGGAACTTTGAGCAATTCAATCAGTTGACCAGTTTCGTCCTTATTGGGAACTCATCACGTACTGGCCAGAATTTTCCACTAACAGGGCTCAAACCTGGACACGTCTGCTTCGGAATCTGGTGCTCTAACCAGTGAGCCAACCTGCACACGTCTTAGCATATAACTGAAAATTGTGTGTAGTGTGCGGTAGGGTGGCTCAGTGGTTAGAGCACCAGATTCCGAAACAGACGTGCCCAGGTTCGAGCCCTGTCCGTGGCAAATTCTGGCCAGTACATGATGAGCTCCCAATAAGGACGAAACCGGTCTACTTTGATTTAAGTAAAAACATGTATTGTAGTTTGGAATGCTTTTTTTGGCGAGCGCTCAACGAGTTTTCACTCAGTTTTCTAGTCTATTTTAGTAGGAAGCTTAAAATTAACTAAACCGCATCCTATTTTAAATAAATTATTCTAATTGGGTCCATTGTGTGAACTAATTGGTCTGCTGTCACGATTTTTAGACAGATCTTTACTAAAACTGCCTTTGGCATGTTTGGCACACCACTCCGGACTCCTCCGCTCATTTATATTAGGATCGAAGTCAATGCTCCGCTGGTTAAGTATTATGTCGGTCCACTGGTGTTTCTGTGGATGGCCAATGCTAACGGCCAACATCTGGCTCGATTTTTTAAATGATTTAAGGTCATTTTCATCAAATCGCTATAAAGCATTGGTTAAATTCAAAACCTTGAGGTCGACCAATTCTGCCCAGTGGCATTTGATGTGCCATCAGCGTTGCATCTTTATTAATATTGGCGATTGCGTTGCTTGAGGCACCGTCTGAATATCGAGAGAGAGAGAGAAGGAGAGAGCACGGAAATACATTGACGTTCTTAAACTGATGCTTCATTGCCACTTAGATACGTGCTTATTTGTAGGCTATAAAACTAGCTCATTCTTTTCTAGGAGGCCACTTCCACACCGCTAACCAAATTAAAGAGGTAACTGTGGTAGATGTTCGAGACCACATACGTGACTGACGAGTGATCTCATGGCCAGAACCTATTATTCGTGATATCGATTACTTGACCACAACGCACTGCGCTCTTAATAACCGGGTTACACTTGAAAGGGCAGAAATCTGTTAGAATTTAGTGGCGAACAAGTTCCTGTTCGTTGGATCAGTGATTTTTGTGCACAATTGGCACTAGTTCGTTAGGAGTCTGTCGCACGGGTCACACATGTTTGACGCAAAACTAAGCCCGAGAAGGATTTCATATATCCGACTGATGCTTCATTGCAGCAGAACCATGAAGTTTATGGACGTGTGGGTTGAGGATGAACGATTTTTGCTCAGGGTGTACTTCAAGATTTTTCTGTCCGGAGCATTAATTTACTGTTTATTTAGGGCAATAAGATTACCACTATTGTCATTAACGCTCCTCTAAATGTGTAGGAACACAAAATTCGCCTGTGTAGATCACGTTTGAGCAGGCCTACAGTAGGTTGGAATCACAAAGTTCCCTTTTGATGTTTTTATGGAGAGAATCGGACAGCCCGATGCCGGTGGTGATCGATTTGTAAGTGGTCGAACAGAGAGCATTGACTCTTCCGCATTCAATCATGCTTCAATTACACACGTATGCTACGTGCACAAATAAAAAGAATACTTGCACATGCCGAGAACGAGTGTTTACGCAAATCTGTATATTTATTCTGCTTTCTTTTGAATTGTCTTTTATGTTACAAACTACTCTTGTACAACACCTAGGTTTGTGTTGTGTACAATTAATATTATTGGTTTCTCGGCGGAGAAATGCTATGTGGATCGATAACTGAAATGCCTGGCTGCATTTTGGTATAAGTCTGGCACATGTTTCAACTTTATTACGAAGTTAGCTGGGTCTAACTAAATATAACGTTGTATTGACTCGTTAGATTGTACATTTTTGGCCTGCGACTGACACCCAGTGGCTTGTCGAACTGGCATCTTCAGTATGAGTGTTGTCAATACTATCAGGAAGCCGCCATACAATCTCGTGCGACGCCTCGTGCTCGACTTCACTGCTCAGTTATCACTTATTGTTGCATGGACAGTGAAGAAATGCGAGAAAGAGCGTCGGATGCGGGGAGACGACTTTGACCGCTGAAAATAACTTCATTTATTGACAACTCAAAAGTTCATGCTCTGAGAGGATGCTGCTCGTCAGCCTTGAGTGACGAACAGTTTAATTGAAGGCTCCCCGTTCAATTCTACTTTGATTAGGCGCTCTGTTGATTTTATGCAGCCAATGACTTGTTCTGGTCTAACACCATGCAATTAGGTTGAATTAATAGTTGCATTTAATTATCTATTCTATCGGAAATCATTAAGTGAAAGGATTTTTTCTATCAAGGGGTGGATAGATTGATGAGAGAAAACTTCGAGTACCCGATACATAAAGACCTAATTTTTACTAGAAGTAGATAAATGGTGACTAGTAGTAAAGTTTTGAATCTAGGAATGCCGCCTAATTCCTAGGAATGGGCCACGCATTGGTATCTTGTCTGTCCACTGTCCAGTGACAGGTGCTTTAAAAAACGTATGTGTCGTATATCCGTTTGTTTACACGGCAGACCACCTAATAATTAATGATTTGTTACTGAGGAACACAATGGATAATATTTCAACTGATTCATATTGATACAGGTGATTGTATCATCCAAATGTCCTTCATTTCTTGACCCACACATTGTATTGGGTATTGGGTGTAATACCGCTTCCAACTGATGAGTCGCCAGTAAGCACGAAACCAATGTGCGCATGAGATTATAATTTCCGTTCATGCTGACTTAGGTTTATCCTTCTGGTGATAATTGATCTAATTTGTTACGAGCTGTGCAACATCTAATACAAAAACTGCATCTGTATTAGTTCTCCGCAACATACGTTATCTAACTGTGTAGAGGCTCCTAACCTATTGGTGTCTGAGAACCCCATAGATGCTAGATCGTGTTCAGTCCTAATATGTACAATAGAATCTGATAAGCTTGTATTTTCATTCATACCTGCCATGTCTTGTGCTAACTTGCTAGTGTCCTCAAATTTAAGATGAGCTTCCATGTCGATCGAATTTACTTATAAATTTGATACTTAATGTTAGGCGATCGGAATGTGAAACCTTTCACGTTACAAAACACCCGAACAAATAATCTGGAAAGAAATAGACGTGAAAAACAGAATTATTAAATTACCTGTTCCAGAACATCCCCAAATATGTGCGGAAGTAAAAAATAGAAGACAGTGTTAGCAGGAATATATTGTGGAATTGGAGTAAACGCTAAATGGAGAAAATGAAATGAATGCAGCAAGCCGAGGAAGTTACAACCGGTCACGGACAGTATGCTCGAAAACTGAAATCGCGCACAATTAAAAGTATTTATACAGTCAAGTATTTAAACAAAGAAAGTTCTGGAAAATAAATTAATAAATTCTTTTTACATAAAATTCGTTTCAATCAGCGAAGGTGGTTTAAATTTATCAGTTAATGTCACTTTAATTTTGGCGGAGGAATTATCTTCCTCCACAAATGTTATATATTTAACTGAATGATGTCATGATTATCGAACAAGGCCAGAATGTATGAATTTGCAGTAAAAACAGGTGCTCAAATGTAGCTGTAATTATCAATTTTGGTAAAATTTATCATACTTTCAAATCTATTGTGTTGGTTCCATGTACCGACCCGGCAATGACTGTGTTGCTACCCTATACAAACTCTCATATATATATATATATATATATATATATATTTATATATATATTTGAAGTTAGCTCAATCATTCTAGGTTTACCGGTCTCTTGATCACATTGCACTGTATATTGCTTAATGAAATGACACTATGGCTGGCGAAAATCTTCGGAAATCTCACGGCTGGCGGGATCCAGGTTAGATGCCTTGTTTATTTCTTTTGTACTCTACTGGAGCACACTGTGAGAGACCAAGCTTTTTATTTAATTACAGGTGTATTTGGCATAATTTTGTCAACTAACAGCGTAGGCTCCAATTTTTTCAACGTAGAGGTTTACTGCTACATTGCGTTACACCGGCAGAGTTTACAGATGCACCACTGTGCATAAAATGAAGTCTATAGTTGCCTGTGGGCTGTAAATGGGCACTAGTACGCTCGTTCCTTGAGGAGGGGGGGCGGTCAAAACTGAGTTATGCTAAATTGAAGGATATTTTAACTATATTCTGGATAACTTTTTTTGAGTCACATTTTTGTATTTGAATTTTTGGTAAATTACAGAAAAATTCAATAAATTTTTCCGTCTGCTGCATCTAAGGTGGCACATTTTAACACCAAATTTCCACTGCCTACTGACTGTCTACTTACTTATTTTCTTTGTTTCTTTTTTAATTAAGTTCCCAAAATGTGTCCAATTGACGCGCATTGATATTGGAAATGAAGGATCGGCACTCATTGAAATAAAAGTGAAGCGATCGCTTTCGAATGAAGACTTCCAGGTAATTATTATCGCCTTTCCATTTGTCATAGAGGTCAATTCAAATAACTGAGGAGCTTTCACGATTTGCTTTTCTAATCTTAATGTAAATTTTCTTCATTTTGGTCCTCACCTTAAGTGTTAATCTAGTTGACATATTCCATCATCGACATCAGGCACAGCAATACAAAAGTCGTTAGTAACTGATGCTTCACTGCCATATACCACTGGGAAAAAAATTACATGAAAACAAAAATCTAAAAATTAACACAAGCGAAGTGGTAATAATGACGACAATAAATTAGACAATAAACATTATTAAAGGAGAGTGATTTATGAGGGGGAAGATCTAGTTAATTTAAATATATATTTAACTAGGTAAAAAAAGGAAATGAGGTACATTAGACCTTTATACAACATAATTGTGGCCAAGTCAGCTTTAAGACAGGTCAACATCAGAAATACAGCTTCCTCGCGGTTTATACTGTATCACGTCGTAAACAGAACCAAAAATCGCAGCTAACTCTGCTCTACTAAGAAAAGGAAGTTACGAAGATGACTCTACTAGATATCTGCAACAAGATCGCCGCTGAGCTAGATTCAACGCCATATCGCGCAGGCTTTCTAACCACGAACAATGATGCGCACTTGGACCCCATCCTGGCAGATGAGTGGGTCCTTTACTTCCCTAATTTGGATGTAAGTGACTTCAAATGTTTCTGCCATGTCAAAATCTGCCTACTTTCTTTCTTACGCCAATCTGGTGCTGGATGAGAGAACAGAGCTCTACTGGGAAATCGACTTGCGGGCATACGCAAAACGTGTCCGAGCCAACGAGGTTGATGGAGCCTTACTTTTCTTTTTAAAGAGGACCTGTTGGCCGATCCAAAAAAACGTCTACGGACGTCAAAGTTGGTTATTCGCTGTTGGTAACCAATGCGTGCTATATTTCTTAAAACAACGATGGTCGAATGCCTGTAGTTGTCTAAAATTATCTCACTAGCGTATAACAAACCTGCACATACAGATGCATTGTAAACATGACCTTTAGGGTCGAGTTGTATACTTGCGTTTCTTCATAAATGGCGAAGGATCAAGAAAGCGACTCAAGTTTCCTCGATTCGCAGACTCATCCAGACAGACATATTGCCTGAGTTATCGATAGAGCTACCAACTGCTCTGCGATCGCAGTCAGCTAATCTATTCAAGGTTGTCAGATCGAAATCTCAATTGTCGAATAATAGTACGATATCGTCCGCATAGTCAAGATCGGCTAGTTTACCGCCCGGGAGAACTTAAACACCTGCATCCAGAGTGTGTGGAATAGTTTTGTTCATAATGACATCGATTACAAAATTTAAATAAAAAAGGGAAAAGTGGACAGCCTTGACATACCACTGTAGGTGGAAAAGTTATGCGTTAATTCGTTGTAGACCTTAACGCGACCAGAATTACTTGTGTAGAGAGCGCGTATAGTATTTACAAATTTTTGGGCACACCACTTTTCGACAGAATATCGAATAGAACATTGCGATCCACCGAATCAAATGCACCCTTGAAGTCTAGAAAGACGGCTGTTTTGGGACGGTGATATAAATGTCTCTGTTCAAGAACTTGCTTTAACGTAAAAATATTATCTATACAACCTCGTCCTGAGCGGAATCTGGCCTGTTCTTTAGTGATTCACGTGAAGCACTAAGACGGCGTAGGATAATCGACTGGAGGAACGATGCCACAATGGTTATCGCACGAATTATGATTGCCTTTTTTGGATATGGGAATGATGGTCGACTCATTCCAATCAAGGGGTGCGGTTTCCTCATTCCATGTAGTATGAAAAAGTTTAGTCAACGCTCCCGAAATCATATCGCCACCTTCTTTAAATAATCCTGGAAGTAAATCTTCAAGGACTGCGGCTTTGCGTCGTTTTTAACTCTGATGGGTCTTCGAGATTAACATACCAAACTGTTGATGCATGCAGGCTTTCGCGAATCTGAACTGACGCAAATACCAAAGAAAATAGAAGCTTAAACTGTTCAGCCCACCTATCACGACGACTTATTTTACCGTTTATTTGTTGGTTCCTGCTAACATTTATAGCTTTTCTAACTGTTGATTTTCTTGGACCGATCGCGCGAACAAACAGTGGCCATTACCCGTTGCCTTTCTCGTACAAAAGGATTCGAGATCGACTTTTAGACTGCGCTTAAGTTGGCGTCTTACAACTCTACGAGTATTATTATTAGCCGAGCTAGCTGAGTTTGACCTCTAGTTTAGAGAATCTCTACAGACTGTACAGATACCCTATGGTTATTTCTGTGAGAGTGTACGTTGCCACAAACACCGCTACCTGCGTTGTGCTTAGTAAAATTTCTTTTTGTCCGAAGTAAATTTAAATTTTCGCCATCAAGTACATGATCAGAATTGGCATACGTGTTCCTAAAGGAACGAAAATTCTTGAGGCAGTCACGTCATTTATAATATCATATTTAGCACACAGAGAATCATGAGGTTGGATGCCAAAGGTCAATTGCCAATTCTCTCCAAATCAGTCATAGTCTACAAATTCTCATGTATTTGCGGTGGCACATATATTGGATGTACGAAGAAGCAATTGATAAACAGAATCCAGTAACATTTGCCACAGAAATTGATTAACAAAGGCTTGGTACCGTCAGGAAAATCAGCTATTTCCGATCATATATCGGTTTGACCAATTTCTACACAAATGAAAATCGGAAAAATTAATATATATTTATGAAGCCCTTTATATAAAACAACAAGCAAGTAGCTTAGTTCACAAAACCCAACTGAAGTGGAAAACAGCTGCACATACGGAGAAAAAAATTGCGAACTAATATGAGCATTCAACACTGCAATCCGCACCTGCGCTGTTACCAAGTGAACAGAAAAATGTTGAAGAAAAAAGCGAATCGAAAGACAAAATTCCGGAAAATGACATTCGTACACGTAACAGGCTGCAATGCGAACAGTTGGTTAGCTCCCAATCCATCAATACAAGAATGTACTGTTCTCATTAACCTCTTTGCTATATAGCGAGAAAGAACTTTTCCTGAAAACAGGCACACACACACAAACACATACGTATGCACAATTACTAATCAGCCAAGAAAATAAATAGAAGGTAAAACCGAGTAAGACCAGTTGTCACCCGCATAATTAATTGAAAACCCAGAATGTATTTAATTGAATGATTGTAGAGCGATGTTTAGTATTCACGAAATAAATGGTCTTTATCCACTTTGTTATTAATGCGTTTTTTCTTCATAGTTATAAATATACTGTGTAATATTCGAAGGCAAGCACATTATATATATATATATATATATATATATATATATATATATATACTGGATTTTACTTCATGTTTTCCGTATAATTTGGTATTGTATCAAATGCAAAATGAAATTCGTGAAGTATGCCGGCTGCGTCCATATTTTGTGCCAGAATTACCTTAGCTTTGACTTGAACAAATGGACATTTGCTTCCGAGTCCTACAACCTGCGTCACACAAAACGAGGCCACTACACGAAAATTTCAATTGCATACGAGCTTCTTCTTTGGTCAGCCTTTCCTTTGCGTGGTCTGTACTCAGCATCGCTTTCGACCTAAAGTTTGAACTGGCCATCTATGACCTATTATAAAACAGTTACCTTTCCACCTGTATAGTACTTACGTCAGGTAAAGCAGTTAAGGTTTGACGTTATAAGGTACTGGGTGTCGGTTAAACAACAAAAAGTTAATTTAAATTTAATTAATGCGTTTATTAGAGAGTTTTTCACTCATTGTCGTCACTTTCTCATTCATTATCGTCAACTTTTCATTCTTTATCGTCAAAAAAACTAATTGAATCGTCGAAGCATTAGATTTTTTTTGAAAATTTTAGACTTACAATTAATGAAAATGTCAATATTTATATGATTGAGATTCTCATTGTGAATATCGTGGTAAATACTTCATTTGTATTAGATTAGTTGACGATAAAACATGAACTGATGACGATAATTCAAGTAAAATATTTAAAATAAAATTTCCATTTATCAAATACGAATGAAGTTTATACCTTGAAATTTATAATAGGAATCATAACCTTATTAACGATGATATTTTCATTGCTTGTAGGTCTTGGATTTTCAAAAAATAGCTAATTCATCGACGAGTCAGTTAGATTAATTGACGATAATGAATGAACATCTGACGATTTTCTTCAAATCAAGTGTGCGAGCTTGAAGTAAACACCAATCCCATTGTATTCAACCAGTCATCGAACAACATAAGAAACCTAACACCAGTCGCAACGCACTGACGCGTTTCGACCTTCAACGATCATCATCAGAGTACAACGGCAAATTAAACAATAATTGATTGAGCGGGTGACGATATTTCTCTTTAATAAGAGAAATTGACGATAATGTGTAAAAAAAACCCTTTATTTTTTTAAATAGAGGAGTTGAAATTAAATTGATTAGAAAGGTATGAAATGAAGAATGGCTTTAGAGTGAGGGACATGATGGTAATAGCAGTGATCGCATGTAACGGTCATTTCTTTCATGAAATTTGTAATCTTCATGGCTTCGCGTTAGTCATTACCGCGTGGCCAGCCTTTTAATTTAAAGGCTGTGCACCACCAAACGTAAAACCTTTTTTCTGTTAGTATTTTTTCATAAAAGTCTTACCTCAAGTACATTCCGATTTTGAATAACCAGTTAAACTTCTCTTTGTAATTGAAATCTAATCAAAAATCGATCTCCTACCAACTGTGCTTGCTTTGTTTTCTGCAAATCGATTGCAAGACACTGCTTCCAACTAGCACGCTGATGTCACCAGATCAGGCGAAGGCTGGCAAGTCAATGCAATCTGTGCGTATGTTCAGCAGCGATCAGTTCGTGCAGTCAGTCCAGGCGGAGTCCTGGGATCTTGTGCACGTTGTCTGTTTGCAGCCGTTTAACAGCGAGCTTCAATTCGGTCTCTCGTTTATCCATTTCTATGCACACTCTGCTGATGCCGAGCAGATCGAGTCTCACAAAAAGACGCCGGACCCACCAACTGTTAGGCAAGTGAGCGAGGCCAGTGAAACGAGTCGAATTCAGGAAGCTGGTGGCGCGAAGGCGAATTTTGAAACTGCCAAGATACTTGATCAGAATGATGTGGAAGATCTGGGTGACATTCAGCCAGGTGCTTTGTTTAAAATGGCAAGACAGCAATCAGGAGGCTCTATTCTGACGAAGCAATCATCTTCAGCGTCTGCTTCATCTCTGGCGAACCCTAGTAGGTGGCATCCGTGGACTTTTTTTTACATATTTCGTATGCCTGCGATAATTTTCGGTATATTTCATAACGGCCAAAACAAGGCGTGATATCCGTCAATAAGACCATTGTTACACCACTTGGTCGGTGAAACTATTACCATTGCAGTACGTGTGACTGGCGGTAGTTTAGCTATGTTCTTCGACAACTGGTTAAATACAATGTGATTGGTGTTTACTTCAAGTTCGCAAACTTGATTTAAAGCATTGTTACCACCACCCGCGCAATCAATTATTGTTAAATTGTTTTATGTTGTTCGACGACTGGTTAAATACAATGGGATTGGTGTTTACTTCAAGCTCGCAAACTTGATTTAAAGAATTGTTACCATTACCTGCGCAAACAATTATTGTTAAATTGTATTGCCTATATATGTATATGTGGCGAAAGCTGCAAAACAGTTCATGTTCGTGATTTAAACTATTATAAACACCACCTGCGCAATCATTGCTTGTTTTATTGTATTAACTATATTTACATATATATATATATATATATATATATATATATATATATATATATGTATATATGCAATGCGGTTTGATCCTCGCTAGTCAGTTTGCCGTCGTACTCTGATGATGATCACCGAAGGTCGAAACGCGCCAGTGCGTTGCGACTGGCGGTAGTTGTTGCTATGTTCTTCGACGACTGGTTAAATACAATGGGATTGGTGTTTACTTCAAGCTCGCAAACTTGATTTAAAGAATTGTTACCATTACCCGCGCAAACAATTATTGTTAAATTGTATTGCCTATATATGTATATATGGCGAAAGCTGCAAAAACAGTTCATGTTCGTGATTTAAACTATTATAAACACCACCTGCGCAATCATTGCTTGTTTTATTGTATTAACTATATTTACATATATACATATATATATATATATATGTGTGTGTGTGTGTACATGGCGAAAGCTGCAAAATAGTTAATGTTCGTGACTGCATAGAAATTGTGCAGCCGACATTTCCAGTCAAGTACAATGTATGCGAGATTACTAGAGGTGAGAGCCGCATATCTAATTTTGCTTTCCATATATATGCATTGCGGTTTGATCCTCGCTAGTCAGCTTGCCGTCGTGATGATCAAGGAAGGTCGAAACGCGTCAGTGCGTCTCGATTTGCAAATTAGGCTGTTTTTTCGATGTCGCCTCGTCTTCAGATTAACTTTGCTTAGCACACCTGTTGTACGCCGGACTGTGGTCGGGTTCCCTTGTGTTATGTAGCAGTTATTTCCGTCTTGATTGAACCCACCGCTCTTTCGTCACAATTAGCTGGATTATTAATGCACTTTCTCGGTTGCATTATCATGTTGAGATGGATAAGTTTTCTTCTTTTCAACAAATAGTAGATGGGCATAATTAGTGGCTAAAACATTGTGTTGCATCACTCCATCTCCCTTTAGCCGACTCGACCTTATAATATCTGGCGTCTCTAAAATAGGTTGACTTCTTGTTGGTGTCCGTGTTATTCATCGAATTTGGTGTATAGCGCTGATTCACAGTTTTCTGTGAAGAAAAAAAGACAATATGTTATTGATCTATGCATTCTTGATTGCAGTTACCTAATATATATATATATCAATTTATGATGTGGTAGTCTTGCTACACATTTCTCGTAGGAGCATTAGAAGGTTCTTTCCTTAGTAGGACAGAGTCAACTGCGAGGTCTGGACGTGTTTGTCACTCGGTTGAGCACAAATCGCAAAGCAGCTCTATTACCGATGCCAACTTGTCTGCGTCTTAGCTAGATCCCCCCTCTCATGAATCGCTCTCCTGTAATACTGTTGTTGTGTTTCAAACTATTAGCTTAATAAGTCAACTGTTATGGCTGTGTGTAACAGAGACGTCGGTGATTAAAGGCTGTGTTATTGCAGTCTCTGATGATGTCAATGATTAAACAAGACTGACAGTGCTATATCTAGAGGCATCGCCACACCAATGTACCGTTTTTTATGAAGATATGTTTTTAGAAAGATATTACTGAAAAGCAGTAAATGGCTGTTTTTGTGGTTTCCATTTTCTTGTTATCAATTTTTTTTAAAAATTACAATGTCAGTTTGTGAACAGACTTAATGTTTAGGCAACGTTTTATTGTAAACCGCTCTCTGTCACACCTAGAATAAAACTTTGATGTCTTACTTGCGTACTTCTGTTGCTACCTCCGTCTAAAATTGTTACAAGTGGAGGCCCGAATGCCAGCAACACCGACAACTATACGAAGAAAAGATTCCACATCTTCGAACTCATCTGGTGGAAGTGGCAGTCTCAAGGCGACGGGCAACGTGACACCACAAAGCTCCAACAAGGGCCCTGCAGCGCAAATCGCAAAGGCATCGTCAGCAACCAACGCGAGTAAGTCTGCTAGCATTGTGATGCAATGTTTTGGCAAGTCTGACTGTGCAGTCTGCACTGATTTCTTGCCGTCTCCTATTCTCCGCGAGCGCGTAATGCCCATCAGCCAGAGGCAGGAGCAGGATTATTTGTGAGAAAAAATACTCGTACCCTTCTTATTAATTCCAACTGTTAAGAAATTGAGCCCGTTTTCTGATTGTCATGCATGGCAAATAATTAAAGCAAACTGCCATTCACTAAACCTGGGTTGGTTTTAAACGCCAACGCATTTAATGTGCGAGCATTGGAGCAAGCTTGACAACAAGAAGGTCTTGCACGTACGTTGGATAAATTAGAGGGCGATGTGTGCTGCGTATCCGAAGAGTGCCTTACAGAACTGGGCGCACCGTCATTGTCTACGCGTTATTGGCTTCGAACCTCTGATTCAAGAGAGAGACGTCTCAAGCCGACAAGTCGGGTGTCGGTATTGTCCTTAGCTCACGAGCAGAAGCTGAAACAGCCGACTTTTTATGCGGCGCACCTAATTACTTCTACTAAAATTAATGTCAGAAGCCAAGATCAACGTTGCCTTTTCGTTGCATCGGCATGTGCTCCGTCCGAATTCCGCACCGACGACAGCAGATATGCTTTATTACTCCGAACTAAGCTCCTTACTAAGTAGAGCAAGAAGTCCGGGTATATAGTCTTGGACAAGGGTGGCAGGATATGTGAAAGTTGGTGCTTAATTAGCGCAGAATTTCATTTAGGTAAACAATTGTTGGATGGCCTTGCGGAATATATTAATATTATACTTAAGTAGCACAAACTTCAGACGTCGCATCGCGTCGTCCAGCCCTCGGACAACAGTGTACTCGAATAGGTAATGTAGCCTCCAGGTTTGTCTTTCGTTTATGAACACGTATGCCGACTCTGCACATGCACGTATCCGTTAAAGGGTTGCACTCAAATTTCCCGGGAATACAATTAAGAATGAAACCTCAAATAATTATATTTACAAACTTGATCAAACGGTTTTCGATGAAAAATGTAAACATACACTAAATCCGATTCAACTGACTTTGAAGGCGAAAATTTGAATTTTCTTTTGTAGAAGATAAGTTCCAGTATGTAAAATGCAGATACTGGTGTTGGTGGCAGTGTACGCTCTCATAGAAATTATCATTGGGTGTCTGTAAAATCTGTAGAGATGCTCCAAACTTATCTTCCCGACTGTATAATAACACGCGTAGAGTTGTAAGACGCCAACTTAAGCGCAGTCTAAAAGTCGATCCCGAATCCTATCGAACGAGAAACGGCTGAAGAAATGGAAGAAGCGTTCGCATCAGATAATAGCCGCTGTTTGTTCCAACTTATCCGTGCAACAGATCCGAGAAAATTAAAAGTTAGCGAAATTATAAATGATAGCAACGACCGTCCAATAACCAATAAAATACGTCGTCTTGATAGGTGGCTGATTACATCAAATATCAATTATTCTTGGGCCCCTGCATCAGCTCTAGTACCAGAATTTATGCCTGCATCAACAGTGTGGAACTTTAATCTCGAAGAAGCATCCTGAGTTATAAACACGCGCTGAAATCATCTCTTAAACATCACAGAGCTTTAAACTCCAATAACTTGAATACGAGCCTATTTAAGGATGGTGTAGAGAAAATTTCTTGAGTGTAGGCTAACCTTTTTCGTACTGTAAAGAATGAGGAGACCGTATCCCTTGATTGGAATGAGTCAATCATCATTCTCATTTTCAATAAAGGTAATCGCAATTCGTGCGATAACTATCGTGGTATACGCTTGACTCCAGTCGTGTCTAGGTTATTCGCTTCGACTGTCTTGCGCCGTCTTATCGCTTCACCTGAACCACGCACTAGAGAAGAACAAGCCGGATTCCGATCAGAATGACATTGTCAAGATAATATTCTTACCTTGAGGCAAGTTCTCGAACAGCAACGTGTATATCGCCTCCCACTATAAATTACAATGAAAGTTTGTGAAAATACTTAATATTTAGACAACTTTTGAGCAATGTTTTGTTGTAAATCGCTCTTTGTGACACATATTTCTGTTGTTACCTTTGTCTCAAATTGTTTAAAGCGGAGGCCCGAATGCCAGCAACACCGACAACTATGCGAAGAAAAGATTCCACGTCTTCGAACTCATCCACTGGAAGTGGCAGTCACAAGGCGACGGGCAACGTGACACCACAAAGCTCCAACAAGGGCCCTGCAGCGCAAATCGCAAAGGCATCGTCAGCAACCAACGCGAGTAAGTCTGCTAGCATTGCGGTGCAATGTTTTGGCTAGTTTGCGCCGATTTCTCGCCGTCTCCTATTCTCCGCGAGCGCGTAATGCAAGACAACCTGAGGTAGAGGCGGGCGTAGTTGTGAGAAAAAATACTCTTAATCTTCTTATTAATTCCCACTGTAAAGATTGGAAGTCAACGACATCGGAAGTTCAGTTTACTCGTGGAGCTTTTATCCTGTCGCTTCATAATGAAGGCAAAACCTTGCGATTAGCTCTGCCACCCTTAGCCATGCTGGTTAGCAAGAAGCTGACTCTACTAGAAATCTGAATCAAAATTGCCACTGGGGATGATTAATTGCTATGTCGGCCTTGGTTTTCAACCAAATGGCCCGTAGCCACGAAAATAGCCGGACTGACGACCGGCGGGCTCTGCTCGGAAACGGTACCATGAACCTCTCATCCCGTTTCATGTGAATCTTCAAGTTTGGTTTAACCACCTAGTAACACGTAGTGTTACTAGGTGGATATTGACGGAATGAGAGTAAGCACGCCAGACGCGAGGGACAAGTTGTGGCTGCTGAAGGAAACTTTGGCCACCTGCCTTGAGTGGCAGACTAGTTGTTTTGTAGTTTTTGTAAAATTACTTTTTCTCTTCTCACACTTGCTGCCTATTAATGAGACACCTCCGACATGCCTAATGAATGCCTCCAATCTCGACTGTTCTCCGTTGTAGCGCCTGCCGTGACTGTTGCACCCACAGCTCAACGCAACGGGAGGCAAGCGTCTGTCAATACGGAATTGACGGCGAGTGCTGGACAATCGCGTGCAAAACCGTTGACCGGAGTTGTACTGGTGTTGAGCGGTTACCAGAACCCGCTTCGAAGTCAGTTGCGGTCGCAGGCTCTGGAATTGGGTGCTAAATACAATCAAGACTGGGACTCCAATTGCACTCACCTCATGTATGTAGGTGGTTTAAACAGGACTTGGTACTCGCGTTAAGCTTTTATCTGTCGATTTGTGTGTGTGCGTGTGTGTGTGTGTGTGTGTTTTTAATGTGGTCTTATAAGGAGAATAACCAATCGGACAGAGCGAGGTGTTGCGAAATCAACCGACACACGTTTTTTTTAGTGCATGTAAATTCTCATTACATGATTTAGCAACATCTCAATAACGTGCGCTCCAAATTTGTGCCTAATATCAACTGCATGTTTGCAAACCTGTTATTGTTTCCAATTTTAAACGTGTGTGTGTGTGTGTGTGTGTGTGTGTGTGTGTGTGTGTGGTAGCGTGTGCACATCGGATAAACTAAGCACTAGCTAGTCACCAACTTATCATGTTCCACCCAACAGAGCAACATTCAATCACAGCTTAATTTTTGCATTCAACACGTCGCGCATACGCTAACAGCCGTACCTGTGCACGAACCAAGCTGCACGTTCAAAACGGCCATCAGCAAAGGGCTGTTTTTTTGTCGATTGGCCACGAATTCGTGGTGCAGCACGTGTATGCACCAAACGACGCGAAACGAAATATTCAAAAGTTCCACCAATTTGATGTTTTTCTCGACTGCCTAAGCATCACACAAACAGTCAAAACTTTGATTGTCTCCGGGGCAGTCCGACCACACATTGGACAGGCAGCGCTAAACTTCCGATCGGAGTGGCAACAAAGCGAATAAGGAGTAAACCGCTGCGCAAACGGAATCACTGCAATCATTAACAGTGGCAGTAATTGCACAACAGTATGTGCACACTCTACACTGTTACCAGTGGGGATAAAATAAGACATGCCGACATGCACCCACAAATCACCACGCAGTTAACAAGCGGGCTTGTATATCTTGGCAGCGGTATGAATTACTCGGGAAATGTGATTGAGGAGGTGAGTATGAGAATCGCGAAAGCTAGACTAGCGCACTCCAACCTTCGCCATTTGTGCAGAAACGCGATTATTTCATACACACACTCTATCTCTCTCTCTCACCCTTATAGATGGTGTATGCAATGCATCTGTACGTGCAGTTCCATTAGACGCTAGTGAGTCTTTGAGGTTTGTGCAACAATCGAAACGTCAGCTGACTGTCTGTGTTTGGCTTGTGACACTTTATTTCCGAAAACATTGACCGACAAGGACTTGCGGATTTGTGGCCTCATCGATAACTACCAGTTCTGTCGCACTGTGTTCTTTTCAGTCGGAGGCAAGTTCTTGCGCAGGCGATGCTGTTGTCCTAATAGTTTTGATCCTGGTTTTGCTCCCGATCTGGCCGAACTTTGTCCTGTTGCATTTATTCCGACCATCTATTTTATTTCTATTTTTATATTTGACCAGTAAAATTCGATATCGTGTGATTGAAATTGCTGTACGTTAAGAGCTGGCTTTTGCTGTTCAATAGCAAGTGCCCCTTACATTGCCATACCCCCTTTCATCTTTGTATTGTAAAGCACTGCAATTAGGTTTGTTGATCTGCTGTGTGACCTTTGCTTGTGAGCTACTGGGCGCAAGGTGCATCTCATCAGCTGCTTTTATCCTTCTTGTGTTACTGCTATTACAACTACGTTGATAATTGTGGACGACTAGCGATTGGGGATCTTTAGCGCCTTCTCCTACAACTGACTTGGCATCCGAAAGGGTATTTAACTCTGTACTGGGCAAATAAACTTGTACTTCTCGCTTTAGACTACTTATGATTTTCGACCGCGATTCCCTTCGATACACCTTTTCGTTTTCACTGCCTGCTGTTGGACGTTGTCTGTATTTCATGTTGACTTCAATAAGAAGTTTGTGGGTATTCGCTACTTAGTAATACATCTTTCAGTTTACAGAAACCGTCCTCCAGATTTTTTTGATTCGGATCTCCATGTTATCCTATTTTGCACGAAAGACGTACGGTTTCGTTTTAATGGAAGCATCTATAAACAGACTGATGGTGTGGCAATGGGAAGCCCTTTATCTCCAGTGTTGGCTGAGATTTTTCTAGGGCACCTAGAGAACACATCATTAAAGAGTGACATTAGTAAATGTGCTCAATATATACGGTACGTGGATGATATATTTCTTGTACTTGAGAACAGGTCGCAATCACGAACATTGCTTCAAAGTTTCAACAAAGCACATAAGAATATCGGCTTCTTGTCAGAGCACGAGAAAGATGATTGTCTGCCTTTCCTAGATGTACTATTAAAGAAAGAAACTAATGGTAAATTAAACAGAACAATTTACCATAAACCAACATGGTCTGCACAGTATTTGCATTACAGCAGTTTTGTGCCATTTAAATATAAATTATCAACAGTTCGTGGTTGCTTTTCAAGAATTGACAGGTTGGTTAGTCAAGATTCTAAAGAAAATGAATATAATAAAGCAGATAACAATTTAATGTCTAATGGCTATCCCAGACAATTAACTGAATCAATTATTAAAAGAGGAACTAAACTGAAACAGACGTATTATGGGCCAGGAAAGAAAATCTACCTGAACATCTCATTTAAGGGGGATGCAGTTTCTCGAATGGCAAAAAAGAACGTTGAAGCAGCATTAACACGCACATTTAATGCAGCCAAACTACGAGTGTTATTTAGAGTAACACACTTGCCTTTGCCAGCAATCAAAGAGAAACAGCCGTTAATGTCGATATCAAATATTATTTAGCAATATACATGCGCAAGTTGTCGATCAACTTACGTAGGCCGATCGACCAGACGGTTAATTACTCGAATGAGAGAACATTGTAACTTAAACGCCTGTTTTAAATCAAATGATATATATATATATATATATATATATATATATATATATATATATATATATATATATATATATATAGCACAGCTACTTTTAGGGACATTTTCAGTTAAAAGGGCATGTTTATTGATTAGCATAATACTAAATTAAGAGTAGTCTTCATCTTCGCAAATTAGGTTTCCTTTGTGGGACTTTGGCACACTGCCGTTGTTTCATATATATATATATATATATATATATATATATATATATATATATATATATATATAGATAATTTAGTACGAGGTAAACACATGAATTAAATAGATGAAGTTTAATTTATTTTTGATTATAATTTTCTTTAATCAAAGGAATTATTTCAAATAGATTTAACCGAAAAACTTCAATTGTACGTTGAGTAGACATGTTTTCTTGAACGAGCGAAAACACATTTTTTAAATTGCATTATTCATGTCATGTGTGTGTTGTTTTGGATTTGGTATTGTGTTTATTTCAGTATATCTTTTAATTGCTATATTTTTTCTCGATGTATGCAAGGTGTCTATTATTTGTCAATGAACTTTGCTTATCTGTTATGGCCCGAAGCCATAGAAATTGCGGCCTGACGGCCGGCGGGCTCAAGCTAGTCACTTCGGGATTGGTAGCATGCAACTTGCCGGATCTAAAGGGAGGCAGCCATCATCCCGTTTCATGCGAAGCCTCGAGTTTGGTGTAACTGCGAAGTAACTTTTGCTTGTTAAATGTGTAGTGACGGAATGAGAGCAAGTGTGCCAGACGCGAAGGGCAAGTTTCGGCTGCTGAAGGAAACTTTGGCTACTGGCATCTTGGCAGATAGTGCTCATCAGCCTTGGTTGACAGACTATCTAGGAGAAGGAAAACTCCGAATACAAACCATCCTCACTAGGAATGGGCGACCTAGTGTTCTTTTACAGTCCAAATATAACCATGAACATTTCGAATTACATTGCTCTTCTTCTTATAGTTATATGGCAGTAAAACATCAGTAATTTTTGGCTTTGTATGTCTGTGCATAATGATGATGATGATTGTATCAACATACCATATAAGTGAGGAAGTGTACGCATTTATTTCGTGTGCGAGGGATTCCGTTTTTTCGCTCAGTGACATTGTGTGTGGGCACTTTTATTGATCTGCGTGCCCAGCTTTTGCTAATCTCATAGTCTTGTCGTCTTTCGCAGCACCTAAAATAGATCGCGGTATATGGTGTAATATCGGTCCCAACTGATGAGTCATCAGTAAGCACGAAGTGAATATGCATGGCGTGCGCTTACCTAGTGAGTTATCAGTATGTGTTATTAAATCACTGTAAATTTATTTCAATGAGTGTAGACACGCAGATACATGCACACACAAACAAGCATGACACACACTTACCCGATGAAAAGACAGTTATGCTTATGAGATCTAGCAATAGGTAAACATGAGACAGTTTAAAATAAATTCACCACTTGACCTGATGATTGGCAAATTGCTTGTGGGATGCACTTTGCGTTGATCTAGGCTCCCGAAACCGGAGGTCGAGATATCCGAAGTCAAATTGAAGACAGTGAGTACGAACACATTTTGGGCCCAACAAGGTTCTCTTCAATCACCCGGTGTTTGGAATTGTCCATATCTAGTCTTTTTGAAATATTTGTGCGCAGATAAATTCTTTATCAGGGTATGCAGTTCCTTTTCAAACTCTACCAGACTACCAACATAGTTTATGATGTGAACTTTTCGGGCGTTGGTTTCTAATTTTGCTCATTCTGTTACACCTATTGGGTACAAGCAAAATGGGGTTGGAATTTAACCTCGTCGTCTTTATTGTGAAACTGTGTCTGAATGCAGTTTTGTGTTGTCTACCGTTCTCCACATCACATGTTGCCGTGTTTTAGTTGTGCATTTGACAACACTCCAAAATATCGTCAGGTCGCCGGCAAAGGCGTGATTGTCGGCCACAAATGGCTGCAGCAGTGTTATGCCACTCGCAGTCGCGTTGATTGGCGATCCTACCGAGTGGGCCGCGCTCCAACGCCACCAGGCGAACGCGCCAGCTCCAGCCAGTCGCGTGCACGGCCAGCTGCTATGAAGGCGTCAGCCAATATCAGTAGATCTACAAAAGAATTGCACGAAGACGCCGAAGAGGAAGACAGTGACAATGGGAGCGTGGAAGCGGCGAGTACTAGCCGCAGCAAAACGTAGGTCTTATGTGTCGCTTAACACACTTCTTTTGTATGTGCTTTTAGTCTGCTAGATTTGTCTATCTGCAAAAATCGACATGAGCCTACATCTATTTGGACGCACCATTTCAGATATGGTTGCTGCGTCTTAACGTGGGCAAGAAAGGGCAACGTTCGAGTAGCACCACGTAAAACATTCAGAGTCGATTATCCAGGAGAGCATGTGACTACGGGGCAGAACAGACGAATAATTCGCGTTTATGCAATTTGAATTTTGACGAGATAGTCGGTTTTTAAGAACATTTTCTTTAAAGCGTTTGCCGGAACTTTAAGCAACATCATTATAGGTGGACGTATGACAGTCGGGATTATATTTATGTGTACCAAGTAAACACTACAGAGTTTGAAGAAATCCATCCGGTTTTTGTTTCCTAGCACACGAAAACGAATGCCAAAGAGGAATTGAAAATGGGTTACGGTACTGGGAATCGCATGTTTACCTGGTCTGTGTTTTGACTGACACAGCCACTTTCTTTGATTGAAATATTTTTCGGGTGCCTTTTTCGACATCCTTCTTCAATCCACAATTCACAACAGGTCTTAGGAACAGACTAGTGAAGCGAGTATAATCTTTCCTTTAGCCGTTTCATTTATACGTCTGACTGAGTAGTCTCATATTAGTCTAGCTAATTTTTTACCAGATAAGCGTGCCTCGCGTATGTGTGTACAATTTTATCTAATGTGTAGAACCGAAGTAAAGCAACTACACTTCAATTTACTCTTTTCATGTGCTAAACCATTTGATTTATACTTAAAGAATGTAATAACGTAACTGCGGGTGTAGTGTTAGACGTTGCGCTACATGGCGTCCTCCAGCTCCCGGACAACGGTGGACTCAAATAGATAATGTAACAATTTGTTATAGATGGCACGGTTACATCCAGGATTGTCGGTCTTTTTGGAACACTTATGTCGACTCGGACCATGCACTTATCCGTTGTAGATTTGCATTTAAATTTTCCGGGAAAATAAACAAGAATAAATTCAAAATAGATGTAGGCAGACTCGAACAACCGGCCTTCCGACAAAATTATTAAGATAATATAAAATCAAAGCTGACTGGTCTTGATGGAAAAAAATAGAATTTAACTTTGACCAAGAAAAGTTCCACTGTGCACAATGTGGCAGGGCAGGCCCCCGTAGAAATAATCATTGGCTCTCTGTAAAATCTATGGAGATACTGAAAAAAGGCGCCAAATTCCACCTGGCTCGGCTCATAATAATACTCTTCGCAATATAAGGCACCAACTTAAGCGCAGTCTAAAAGTCGATCTCGTAAACTTTTGAACCGGAAAGGCTGAAGAAATGGAAGTAGCTTTCGCGTCAGGTAATAGTAGTTGTTTGTTCCGATTTATTTGCGCAACAGATCCGAGAAAATTAAAAGTTTGTGAAACTATAAACGATAGTAACAACGATTTAATAACCAATAAAAAAGTCGTTTTGACAGGTAGGCTGAACACTTTAGAGATCAATTTTCCTGGCCACTCGCATCAGTTCCGATTCCCGAACGCATGCCCGCATCAACAATGTGGAATATTAGTCCCCAAGAACCATCCGAGTTAAAAGTGCGCGATGCAATCCTATCTCTTAAACGTCGCAAATCTAATGGCCCTGATTGTTTACTTCCACGATTATTTAAGGATGGTGGCGATATAATTTCATGAGCGTTGACAAAACCTTTTCATACTATATGGAATGAGAAAACCGTACCACTTAATTGGAATGAGTCGACCAGCATTCCTACCTTAAAAAAAG
>JAQBSW010005560.1:0-55000 GCA_029291075.1 Eudiplozoon nipponicum
TTGAGTGTTGTAAAGTGCGCAACTTGTGTCCTCAAGTTACCACGTGAGGAGCAATTTGTCAAAAACGACGTTCTTTTCTGGACGGCCATGTGTAGTGCAACATGAAACTCGCACTCATTTTCATTGGATTTAAACATTAGACGAAATAGTGACGAGAAATTTAAAAGCATATATATTACAGTTATAGTCAGAATACTAAGTAAGTTATTATAGCGCATAGTTGGAAGACTGTTGACGATTTATAAGTACTACTAATATCGATTTTTTATATTCTGGCGCAACTTGATTTGCCTTTAGATTTCTGTCTTTGAATTATTAAGATCATTAATCAGCCATGGTCCACCTAGTTAGGTAATATAACACCAATGCGTTGTAGCAGAGCCCGCCTAATCAAAATAGTAATCTTATTGCAAAACGTCTTTGGTGCTAACTGGCGCCTCAGAAGGAGGTGCCGGCACTACTCCCGAGATCAGTCTCACGCACAGTGAGTTATTGTCAATCTAGTGGACTACTCAAGGACCAATAATCACGGCTGCGCTTTAGACGTTTTAAAAATGTATTGAGTACGGTTATTAGTAATTCACAGTACGACACCAGATCACACACACACAATATATATATATATATATATATATATATATATATATATATATATATATATAGAGAGAGAGAGAGAGAGAGAGAGCAAAATCTTTTAGCAGTAACATCTACGTGGTTTAGGAGACAAATGATTGTTTTGCTGTATTTTTACTACGTTGTTATTTAGTGGGTCTCTGGTGGGTGGTCATTAATCAGTTGTGAGGTAAACTTTTTTTACGCTAACTCTGTTGAATCCTCATTGATGTACATTATGTAACTTGTTGTTAGGTGCGCCAAACCAAATTATACCAGAATACGTATGTAAGCTCATCTCATGTGGCAGCATACGGATGTTCTATGCTTGTTGTTCGTGTTGGTCTAGCTAATTTTGATATTATTAACCAAATTGAAGGCTTTACCTTTATCTTTTCGTGAACAGTTTAAAGTATGTAGAAAGAAATTCTTTTCGGTGAACCACTGTTAGCTTATTTAGTTAGTATTTAGTTGCTACATTTTACACCGATTTGAAAATTTTATCCGGGTAAAACACCTAATCCGGCTTCTTGTCGTGTCTAGTCGAGCACTGCTTTATGTTTAAAATATACCTGGCAGTTAAATCATGTTTGATAGTGAGCTTTTATTGTTTAATTGTCTTGTAGAGTATATTTCCCGAATTATGCTGGATATTATTGAAATTATTGAAGTAATTTCTTGTTTATAGACAACAAAATCGTATCCTATATCGGTCTAATTGTTATAGTAGAACAAATCAGAATCGCAATCAGGATCAGACATATAATTCTAAAAAATATCTCACTTGAAATCTTTCCTGATTAGAAAACGGTTTGCTTAATTGTCCATTCTATTTAGTGTTTATATTTTAAATTGACATAAATGTTATACACAATTATGCACTTGTATAAACCTCCATCGTCTAATTTGTTAAATAAAATGTCTTTTTTCGTATTTTCTTTTCAAGTATAGAAAATGTAGTATTCATATAATTTTGCAAGCAAACACAAGCAGTATAGGCAAACGGGTAAATAAGTGAGTAAGAGAGAGAGAGAGAGAGAGTATGAAGGACAGATTGTTGGTGCGTTTCAAGTCAGAAATGCTTCATTTATTTACATGCATTGTTTTCGCTTTGCCCGTAGGAATGATGCTATAAATTTTTAAACCCTTTCAATTCCAAAGAACGTTTTTTATTTGTTTTTGCATTTATCTCAGTGTTGATTTTTTAGTTGACTTTCCATAAAAAAATTCAATTCGACACTCCCAGAACGTGGGGATTCATTTTTCTCATCCTAGTCTTCTGTAGGAAAAGTGTTCTTCATTCTAAACAAACTCTATTATTCTAATAAATTTTTGACTATGCATTTCCTATCTAGTTACTTTGGCAACTAGTTTTTATTCTTATGGAAACGTGTTTTACAGTTGTATTTTTCTGATTTTAGAGATAAAACTACAATTTTCAATGCAATTCAATGTTAAAACCGCCAGTTTCATCTAAAATGTGTATTGATAAGATATTGAAGATAATTTTCTTCAATGGAGAGTTACACTACTTTTATAAACTATTGTTGATAGCATATTCTTGTTTTTCACTAGTGACCATTATGTCATTTGAATTTATTGATTTAATCGCGATGTTCACAAATTACTAAATTTTATCATTATTTGCAAAAAGGCTGTGTTTTATACATTATTTCGTGGTTAATTTTTGTTCACACACTGTTTACAAACACACATGATTTTAAAACATTGTACGTAAAGGATTTGTTATTTTCCACTCATTTTTTACAAATAACTTCTTTATTTCGGTCATACAGGTGAATAATTTTCGAACATACGTATGCTTCAATGTACACTTAACTGGGGAACTTATTTTTGTGAAGATAACATTTAACCAATCAGATTAGCAAATTAATTGCGAATTTAGTGGTTTTACATTCAAGTTGTTTTGACCAGTTTCAATGTTTTGTCATTTGATAATCATTATTGCGACAATCAATTATCTTCATTCACGCAGTTATTTCCTTGGTAGTTTGCGGTTTAGCTCCGTCTGCGTACACAATGGTGTAAAGCTCAACCGGAGTGGGCGAATTTCCATTGCAATTCTCTTCTAACAATTTTTATGCCACCGTTTTGCGCATCTGAATAGCACGCATATTTTCGGCACGTAGCCGCGTCACGTCTTGTGAGCCTTGACAAAAACAACAACGCAGCACAGAAAAATGCCTCAACCTTGCGCATGCCAGTTGTGTCCGCCTACAAACAGTAGAAAATCATCTGTGTGATTGGACAACCTTAGGTTTTGTGTAGAATGAATTCTCGAGAATTCAAAACCGATCGGCGTCTAATGCCTGCATTTCAACATTGTTCGTATTTTCTCAAATATTGCACTGGACTTTGGTCCAATTCATTGTATGCATAGCTTATGCGTGTTCTCTGAAGAAGCGGCTGTAGAGTGTGTGTTCGACAAGCTATTATTCAATTACGTATTGGGTATTGCGTATCTCGTAACAAGGTAATTCAAAATGTAAAAGTCACCATGTGTGTTTCGTGCTTACGAGCGACTCATCGGTAGAAGCCGGCACTACGTGGTCAGGCTGTGTGGAACAGTTGGACGATGCAATCTCCAACGTATCTTATCTAAATATAGCGTGCGTTTTGCGCGTAGTACTGGCTCCGACTGTTGAATTGTCAGTTAGCTCGAAGATTTTACCGTCGACTCTGGCGTGTTCTTTGTTTCCCATTTAAAATAATTTTTGACAAGCTACGCCATACCTAATTGATCGGAAACAAGCATATGTATAAGCTAGTATTTAATCTTTCCACCTGCGCGCTTATGCATTAAGGTGTGTACAGCGTTTCTGTTAAGGCATGTACTATAAATTCTTTCAATTTATAATCATCCACGTTCTTGGAGTCTATACGATAAACGTAAGCTAATACTGTTTTTTGGTTTTTATTGACATGACTTAATACAAGTACATTTCGGAAGAATCTTCACATATAAACCGAAGTTTCTGACAGGATTTATTGGATTTGACCGACAGTGTTCTTACTCCGACAAACCTCTTTATTGGAGCTAGCTTAATACAGGCAAAATTTCGAACATCTATCAAATTAGTGTCACGGTTTTGCATGCCTCTCCTAAAAAGAATATCACTGCATTTATTAAACGAATTTTTAATTTGAAGCTTAAGATAAGTGCACTTTATGCTGCATTTTATTTCTCAAAAAGTGCTTTTGTCAGTTTTTGTGTGTAATTACAATAATTTTAAAGTTTTAACTTGATCAAAATATAAAATAATGAAATATTTATTTTATTTTAGCTATTTCATACAGGTCGGTATGCTTTGTGATATCTAACATGTCCTCATGTTCATGCGTTAACTGTGAATTGCCCAAATAACAAGTTATTGCACACATATTATGTAAGGAAATGCGGAATAGTTAAACAGTGTAATCTCGTAAACGTATGTGTAAACGTGCAACTGGTGAGTCAACTTCACATAAATCAAGGTTGCGATCCTGATATAAACACCTGGCCCATTATGAACATGCATTCGTCAGCATAAACTAAGCATGCAGGTGTCTGTTCTGTAATAACAGATCGGGGAAGATTAAATGGAACTCCACTTAAAGCAAGGGCTAACCGAGAAACGTTATTTTAGAACTTGAAATTGTTTTTAGTGTGTGGTAGGTTGGCTCAGTGGTTAGATCAGCGGACTCCAAATCAGATGAGCCCAAGTTAGAGACCTGTCCGCGGAAAATTCTGGCACTACGCGAAGAGTTCCCAATAAGGATGAAACCGAATGAATAACCTTATCTACAATATACAATGCTTAGTTTATCCTGAAAAATGTTTTCCCATAATGGGCCAAGTATTTATATCAAGATCGCAAGCTTGATTAAAGTAATTGTTATCACCGCCCGCGCAACCAATGTTCGTTTAATTCATATAACTTCACATAAAGTCATCTAGATGTTATACAGAGACTTCAGTGCAAACTCGCCATACAGATTATGTGCCCACGCTCCAACTCCGTGTCTTTTATTTTCACGAAAATTGAGTAAAGACCTATTATTTAAGCAATGCCTCATAATTTGGCCACGGCTGTTGACAATACGAACAAAGACTTTGCTTAAGAGTCGCGCTTCCACTGACCTTATTTAAAGGCAGCTCTACTACCAATTTATGTGCATAGGTATGGGAGTTTGCTTCGTCTATCTGCCCCACATTTCGTGAAAAAACATGTGGTTGGGATTGGGTGCGATTTCGACACCTACTAATGAGTTGTCGGTAAGCAGGTAACGCATGAATACACGAAGTTATAGCTTTTGACATTTCCTCAAGGTCTTACATGAACTTTCTTATTTAGCATGCCGAGTAAAATATAAATACTTATGTTTGCTGCCATACATTTGACTGTTTTCGAACTACTAATCGCTCCAACAAAGAAGATCATTGCATAGTACGGAAATTGAGTTTTTTGATTGGTGGCGTTTCCTGGAATTCTATTTGACACACATACCGATTAGAAGGCCAATCAATTTAAAGACACATCTGTACTATAATTTTAAGCAAAAATGGACCCTATTTAAACATCCAAGTATCTGACTTTTCAGAACTCATTCTTTGCAGTTTGGCTCCGATCAGCCAGAATTAAGTCCTGTTCTGGCAATAACTAGTAAAACTCAAAAAAGTCAGTAGAATGGACTGACGGCAGTCTTTTTGTCCTCTGACTAAAATGGGTGTTTATTTCAAGTCGGTAAATTTGACTTCAATAAAGGTTATCGAAATCCGCGTAAGCGCTGATTGTTTTAGTTGCATGAAATGTGAGAAGTCAAAGGTATCGTTATGTTGAGTGTACGAGGAAATAGGACCTGTGTTTAGGATTTTTAAAACTACATATTCATTTTAGTTTAATTCCTGTTAGTTGTCCTTCATCCCGCCTTGGCAATGACGGTAAAAGTCCGAAATGTCTCAAGTAGTATAACTGATGGAGGTTGTTCTGAATTACGAATAATTGGAAAGTAGGACCGCTTAACTAGTCCGAAAACTTAATATAACAAAGCGGTATTCCAAGTAGTGCCTATTCAATTGTTCAAAGACAACCTTACAAATTTTGAGCTGATCGCCAACGCGACGTTTTATTCAACAAATCTGATTGTGACGTGATTAAAGTGCCAAATCATGAGGACAGAGTATGCACACAGAACGAAAAACAGAATCCGTTTCCAATATTTTGTCTTTTTCCGATTTTCAATCAAACGAGTGATTCAATATGTTTTCGCTCGTTCATCTTAGTGGTTTACAAAATTCTATAGTTCGCATTCACCACATCTGAATAAGGAATTAAACATAAGCAAGGCAAACAATATGGATTGATGATGTCTCGAATTTTTGTCGATAAGTTTGTAAATACAGGTGAGTATAAGAGAGTAGATATGAAGACAGGATATTAGGGCAGACAATAAAAAAATACTTTAGGAATTAAAATAAGTATAAATAGATGTCTTCAATGAGGATACCACATTTTCAACAAGTTGTTGTGGATATGGTGACAACTCTGAAGATGGGACTGGAAATGAAGTCCCGAAACTTCGGAAAAAGAAGAGTTGAAAATCTATCTCCAACATCATTTTCAGACAATCAACTAATGAAGGGCTTCAAAATGAAGGGACAAGTGAGAACTCATCAATCAAGGCCAAAAAATCGGTGCATCTGGAAATGTAAAGGATTCAAGATTTTACCGACCTACGAGTGCTATCAATTGTACCTAACAAGAAAACGGCGGCGAAATTCGAAACAAGGACAGCACTGAGCAATTTAAATCAACATATAAGTAAGGCAACGTGGCAGTGGTGTTCGGGAGCTAACGATACAATCAATCAGTCTAGCGTGACGTTTGGTGTAATTCTCGCAAAACAGCGACCTGATCGTTGCCAATACCACTCTCGGAGATGCAAGATTTGCCAAAAAACGAATGATTACCTCTATCACTAATTTGAAATATGGTAAACCACACTAATCTCGAAAATATAATTATTCAATTCACTGGTCTGCTTTTTAAAACTGGATCAACTTATTAAGCATTTTTGTGACATACGAATGCGCTACCAATAAAAGATCAATTTATCAGGCTATTAAATTAATCCCATATGCACGCAAAAACCTGGATGCTGGCCATTAAACAGTATATGAATGTATTTTAGGTTGCAATGCAGAGACTAGCAAACCAAAAACTCTTAGTATCAATAAAAGAAATGCTACAAAGGAATTAGTAAAGATGACAATTATTAACTGGACCTGGTGCAGGAGTACTGGTATTGGCATTACGTTAACTTATTATTCTGATGGGGAAGCCACGAAATTGAAGAAGCATAGTTTTTGTGAAGATTGGTACACTGCATTTGCAAATTCAATTTTTAGTTTAATGAGTTAGCCGGTGATAATTTTAACTTCTGATTCGCGGCCATGTGTTGAGCTTATGAATCTATTGTTACAATATTCAGACATATCACTTAAGGGTTGCACGTCAGCACAATGTTGAAAAGATCTATTTATTGATTTGTTATTACACTTTGCATTAGGTATTGCGCACCTAGTAGCTAATTAGTTCAAATAGGACCACAATTATGTACCAAATTCAACATACAAAAGGTATATAAGCCCAATACCCACTATATATTTGGCCAAGAAGTTTGTGAAATCGTACCTATCAACTATTCAACATTTTTTTACCAATTGTATAGTGGGAATATATAGCGTAGTGCCGGCTCCTACTGTTGACTCGCTGGTAATCACGAAACGCATGTGTACATGAGACTATACATGCTTCGTATGACGAATTTGGTTTAGCCTACCCGGCCTATTTGAACTAATTTTTTACTAGGTGCGCAACACCTAATACACAATTTCATATGTACTAGTTCTCCGCACAAAACAGTGTCTAACTGTTATATATTTAATTGAATGATGTCATGCTTACCGCGAAATGTGATAACTGATATCGATCAAGGCCAGAATTGATGGATTAGCTTGAAAAACAGATATTTAGAAGTTGTTGCAATTATCAATTTTGGTGAACTTTAGCATACATTTCAATCTGTTTTGTTGGAACCATGTACCGACTAGGCAACCATAGTGTTGGTTTCCTTTACGAGATCGGCTTATATATGATATATCGTATACACATTCGTATAAGAGATTGTATCGCTCAATTGCCCCACATTCCTCACTCAAATTTATAGCGAGTGTAGTGCGTAGTACTGATGAGTCACCAGTAAGCACGAAAGGAATGTGTGCTGGATTGTACCTTCCGTTCATGCTGTCTTTGGTTTATCCTTCTGGTCACAACTGAACTAATTTGTTACTAGGTTCGCAACACCTAATACATACTTGCATATATATTAGTTCTCCCAACAAACAGTATTTAACTGTTATATATTGAATTTAATGATGTCATGCTTAGCGCGAAATGTGATAACTGATATCGATCAAGGCCAGAGTGTATGGATTTTCTGGAGTAACAGTTGTTCAGAAATAGTTGTAATTCTCAATTTCGGTGAACTATAGCATAAATTGATATCCATCATGTTGGTACCATGTACCGACTCGGCAACCATAGTGTTAGTACCATGTACCTTTTCGGTACTATAATGTTGGTATCGGTTACTAACACAATAGCCATAGTGTTAGTATCCTTTACAGACTCTGTATATATATTATATAGAGTGAGTTAGCGTTGAAGTCGCATTGTCGAGACTATACGATGTTAGCTACTCTACTGCAGGTTTACACATTCGTCTAGGAGATTGTACCGTCCTATTATCCCACATTCTTGACCAAAATATATAGTGGTTAAAGGGCGTAATACCGGCTCCTACTGATGAGTCGCCAGTAAGCACGAAACGAATGTGCATGAGATTATACTTTCCGTTCATGCTGCCTTTGGTTTATCCTTCTGGTCACAACTGAACTAATTTGTTACTTGGTTCGCAACACCTAATGCGCAATTGCATATACACTGATACCCCACAACAAAGAATAGATAACCATAACCTTTATGACTGATTTATCAGGAACAAAAAAATAATTTAACGAATAAGTTATTCACCAGCTTACTGATAATTAGTCCGGTGTGAGTAGACATTCTCCGAAAGTACTAAAATTCAATTCTTAAGAAAAAAAGCAGTGAACATTAACCTCATCTTTACCTTCGTGTTCTATCTCAAAATAAATTATGCGAGACATTCTGACTCGCGCTCTTTTCATCAACCACAGTATCATTCCTTATCGTGGCATTTATGTCATAATTGAACAATATAATTCTGTCTTCAGCGTAGAGGCATCTCCACTGCACGAACAACATCATAGGTTCCACTGTGTATACCGATGAAAATCCCTCGCTTCAAGTTATGCAACGACAAAAGGCGCTATATTCAACTACGAGTCCGCGTCTAACTATCGGTGCAGAACAAAATGCAGGCTCAGTAAATTAAAAGATATTTTAGTGTTACGCATCATATATATATATATATATATATATATATATATATATATATATATATATATGAAAACACAACCTTTATTACATGGAATAACATTTACTAATAAATATTATTTCTACCAGTATCTATATCCATTATTCTGGATTCGTTCACCCAATCCAAACTGTACATTTGTCGTAACCAATCCCCTCTTCGTTATGTCAGCTTTGTTTTGCGAAGAGGGGATTGGTTACAACAAATGTACAGTTGGGATTGGATGAACGAATATACTAACGAATCCAGAATAATGGCTGTAGGTACTGGTAGAAATAAGATTCATTTAAAAAATTTATTCCATGTAATAAAGGTTGTGTTTTATATTTTAAAGTAATGGTGAAACTGGTAACGATATATATATATATATATATATATATATATATATATATATCGTTACCAGTTTCACCATTACTAAAATGTAAAAACACAACCTTATTATATATATATATATATATATATATATATATATATATATATATATATATATACGAGAAGAAAATCTTGTTCCAACGTCATTTTCAGACAAGCAGCTTATAGAATGCTATAAAATGAAAGGACAAGTGAAAACCCATCAATCAAGGACAATAATCGTTGCACCTGGAAATGCACAGAATTTTACCGAACTACGTGTGCTCTTAATTGTCCCACACAAGGAAAATGCGGTCATCAAATACCGCCCAGAATTTGCCGTGGACAGGGCTCGTACCTAGGAACGGTTGATTAGAGCACCAGATTCTGAAGCAGACTTGCCCAGGTTCGAGCCCTGTCCGCGGCAAATTCTGGACAGTACGTGATGAGTTCCCAATAAGGACGAAACCGATCTACTGGATGAATTACCTTTTCTACACTATACAATTCTTAGTTTATACTGACAAATATATGTACATAATGAGACAGGTGCTTCTTTCAAGATTTAATTAATTAATATCCTTTTTATCTGAAAGAGAAACGTACATAATTAATAAGCCTGGGGTTCGAGTGTGATTAGGATGTGAAGACCAAAGTCATGCATCAAGCTGTACCGGCGTAAGTAGTTTGCGGATGTCACTATTGTATTCTACCCAGCCACTTTTAACTCGAGCTATGATGCTGTACCTTAAAAAATAATCCAACAACTAGAAGCTTGTCATAATTACTAATCTGCTTGTGTTCACATTCGAAGAGGTCCTTATGAGCCTCTTATGATAGGTTCCCACATTCGACAAGGTTGTTTCCTTGAACCCATCTTGTTATACTGGCATTGAGTCAAGCACAAAGGCGATATTGTTGCAGATCTCTAGTAGAATCGTCTTCGTAACTCGTTTTTCTTAGTTGGCCACGGTGGGTGGCGGTGTTTAGTGCCGTTTATATCGTGCTACAGTGGAAACCGCAAGGAAGCTCTTTTGCCGATGCCGCCTTGCCTTAATGCTGAATTGACCAAAAAGGTGTTCTGTAGATGTTAAAATTGTCTCATTTTCGTGTCATCTAGGTAAATATACCCATAAAGTCTATATCATACCCAGCATAAAGCACTATGCAAATACCTTTAGCATGTCTAATACATATTACGAACGGCGAATTAGCTCTAAAGTCGCATCACTAAATCCCTTATAAGAAGTTGACTGTAATACTGCACACCTACGTAGAGGAGATCGCGCATTTCTCGACCGACAACATGTCAGATCCGAGTTATAGTGCCAGCTCCGACTGATGAGTCGCCAGAGAATACGAAGCACATGTTGATACGAGTTGATATCTTTAATTCATGCTTACCACTTTGATCGCATTCGAACTAATATGCAAATTGGTGCGCAACACCTACATATGTGAACAAGCAAACAAGGAATAATTTAATACTAAGCTAGTTAGAAAAAACACTTTTGATTGCTTAAATTTTTAATAAAAACACAAGAAGGATATTACTGTACAAGTTGACGGCAACATATATATATATATATATATATATATATATATATATATATATAAAACATAGACGTTGCATACAAAACTGATCAAATTAGCAGATGAATCAACGTACTGTCGTTCCATTGCTGTTAATTGTGCTCAACGGCGGAAAAGGCATCACCTTACTGACAACCATCTTTTGTTGCTGATGTGCAATGTATCCCTTGATTTTGCCCTGAAAAAATACATACACACACACAACAGAAAAAACAGTTTCAAGTGAAAAGTTGCGACAAAATGTGCACTATTTCCATCAAACTAGCGAACATGAAATAAAGACTGATGCGCGCTGTGATTTACCGAGTTGCAAAACAACAAAGCTATCGAGTGTCGCATATGCGGGCACTTTGTGATTTTCCATGGCTGTTAGTAGAGCACCAAAGCAAACGGGCAACCCGTAACGTACCACGACAATATATATAACCGTGAATACTTAATTGAACAGCGTACATGAAAACATGAAAGCTTGAAAGTTAATATGCATTAATACAAATAGGTAAAGCAGTCAGAATTTAATTCAATTAAAATATATCGGAAATTATTGTGAGTGAGCTGCGGTTCTGTTTTCAATTCTCTCTCTCTCTCTCTCTCTCACACACACACACACATATATATATCTGATCATGAGAGAATATTTTTAAGAAAAAGAAAACACTGATTAACTTAGAGAATTTTTTATCTAACCCCTGTTGTATCCAAAGGGTGGTTGCATTCAGCACATCCAACAAACAATTTGACAATCATCAAGTAAAGTATGTTTAGTGTAAATATAGGTCAGCTATGTCATAAATACATAACACAAAGTCATAGCCAATTTAGCTTAAGCGAATGTGGAAAAGCACGATTTTTAGTTCGCTTCTATTTAAAATGAGCACTCGGACACGCAATAGCTAACAAAGCAAAAGCCTATTAAACGAACATTTGTTGCGGGAGCCCATCATGTGCCTACATTTGTCATGAATTGCCTTTTCTACACTACTCAATTCTTAGTTTATACTGACCAATGTATGTACTTAATGAGTCAGGTGTTTATATTAAGTTCGTAGCCTGTTTCGCCAGTTTTTGCCGTGGACAGGACTCGAGCCTGGGCACGTCTGCTTCGGAATCTGGAGCTCTAACCACTGAGCCACCTTGCCATTTGTGTGTAGTGTGCGGCAACGTGGCTCCAGTGGTTAGAGCTCCAGATTCCGAGGCACACGTGCCCAGGTTCGAGCACAGTCCGCGGTAAAATCTGGCCAGTACGCGATGAGCTCCCAATAAGGAAGAAATCGGTCTACTGGATGAATTGCCTTTTCCACACTATACAATGCTTAGTTTATACTGACAAATGTATACACATAATGGGCCAGGTGTTGATATCAAAATCACAACCTTGATTAAAAGTAAAGCAAAAGCCTGGTCAAGAATCAACTTTTGGATACGAGAATAACCAGATCTTAAGCATTACATTAATATACAATAATAATTATTTCCACATGCACACATGCACTCACACCCATGCACATTCACAAAGCAACACGCAATCACCAACAATCAGTCGTACGACAGTTAAAACAAAAAAAATAATAAAAATGAGATTCAGACTATTTCTTATTCACTTAGTCAAATGGATACCCAGATAGGATGTAGCTGAACTGTTGCAATTTGTGCTGTTAGGTTTTCTAGAAATAAACTCGCCAGTATGCACAGTAATCAAGCTCTCAACTACTTAAAAATGGTTGTTCTAAGCTCAAGAGCCGAAGTTTGCTTAGCTAAACGGATTCTGGTAAACAGCCGGCTTAATGCGGAGCGCCGAAAGACGTCTACTAAAATCAACGCAAGAATGCCTAGTCAACATTGCCTCTTCGTTGTATTTGCATATGATCTTAGAAAATGTAGCACAGACAACCTCAAGGACTCCTTCCACCCCGAACTAAGTTATCCACTAAGTCGAGCGAGAAGTTGAGGTATGGCCTCGTTCATGGTTAACGTGGATGCTTAAGCGATGCAGAACTTCGTTTAGGTGGCAGATACTCTTTTAGTTCAATGCAAAACGACATCGATAAACGACAAAAGCAACCTTGTTGCAGATTTCTAGTTTAGCAGAGTTAACTGCGAGGCTTCGTTGTGTTTATGAAGCCATACAGGGAACGTTGAAAAAAAATAGTCAATGTGGTCTTGTCTTAAGCGTGATTTGACGTTAAATTAAGAGTCCCTGATTGTTGTGTTATTTTCCATATATCTCCACATAAACTAGATCCTCCTCTTCACAAATAATGCGAATAATATAATTAAACGAACATTGGTTGCGCGGGTGGTGATAACAATTATAATAATCAAGATTGCGGTCTTGATATAAACACCTGACCCATTAATTACCTAAATATGTCAGTATAAACTAAGAATTGTATAGTGTAGAAAAGGCAATTCATAGTTTTTCGTGTTAAATTATTATCTTTTTCATTTTTATTACTTAAAATATGTTTTTTTGTTCTCGTGGTTATATGACAGTAAAATATCGGTTACTAAATTCTGTTGTACTTCTGCATGTAATGGTGATATGATAAATAGTAGTAGTAGTAGTATTAGTATTATAAGTATTAGTAGTTTTAGTATAAGAAAGTTCGATTATCTGAGAAAGTATGAGAAAGATCGTAAAAGCTTGCTATTTTATTATGTTCTATACACACGCAAACCGACTTCCCGTTACACGTTTTTATACACGTGTATATTTATTGATTATGTTTACTACAATTGGTAAAAGTTGAAAATATTGATAGATTTGCATAACCAATCAACACTGTACATACTATTTTTTATTATTTCAATGTGAGTAAAATATAGAAGAGGGAAATCTTACGAGCTTACCTCGCAAATAAGACCGGCTAAGATACACTCAGTTTCATCGTCGTCGATATCAGACACCTAAATAAAATATAAAAATAAATTTATTGCAAAGATGCTACTGTAATTCAGCAAGTAAGAAAATATTTTTTTTTAAATAATTGAACGCAGCGGAGCGTTATCAGACACCGACCTTAGGTAAGACAACAGTACGGCGATAAAATACTTGTCTTCAGTTAATTGCAATTAATGATTAGATACGAAATAACAAATTGTCAACAAAACCACACTGACATAATATGTCTCGAAATTAGCCATAGATTTCACACACGGCAAAGTATTCTTTTAATGTGTAAGTATGTAAATTAAGCAGTCTTTTCACTAATAGTGATAAATGCCATTTAAACAGGAACATCCAATAAATTCCAATCACACAAAATAACACAAAGATTTTTTGATCATCACCAGAACGTGGATATATGGATACATACGTAAACGGAGATAACGTTTTGTAGCACCGCAAATTAGAGAAATTCATATTTCCATGGAAATCTCGGAATTGACGACCGGCTCGCACTACTTAGTCAGCCCGGTGATGATAGCATGAATCTTTTCGAGTCCAGTGGGACAGAGCCATCATTCCGCTACATATGAAGCCTCCAGTTCGGTTTAATCACTCAGCAACACTTAGTGAGAAGTGGGTAGTGACATCATGACTGCAAGTGTGTCCAACGCGAAGGGCAGGCTTCGGCTGCCTAATGAAACTGGCCAGTGGCACCTTGGCAAATAGTGGCCATCTAAGAGAAGGAAATCTCTGAATACAAACCAGCCCAACGAGTTATTGTATTGCCCACTTATAACCACTTTAATGAGTCTATTCTGCATCAGTCATCGCGCAAAATAAAAAGGATCGCAATATGGGCTGAGTCTTGTGGGGTGGATAAGCGAAATCAGACAACTGCAGACTCTTTCATTTCTGATCCTCACTTTTTCATTCTTTTTTCTCTTCCCAAATTAACAATAAATTGTGGAAAATGCCACAAGTTGTTATTCTGTGAGTATTGTGTCAACCCTGAAGATGGGACCGGAAATGAAGTCCCGAAAATTTGGAAAAAATTTAGAAAAAGATTGGTTCACGACCAATTTTAGTAGAACTTATTGTGGACAGCTTCAGAGTGACGGGACAAATAAGAACTCATCAATTAACGGTAAACACAAACCGTGCACCTGAAAAGGAATCAAGATTTCACCGACCTACGAATGCCATCATGTATTCCACAACAGAAAGTTGTGTATAAAAATTCAATAATGACAGCAGTGCGTGTTGCTAAATATCGGAAATAGTTCAAGTAAACCACCATCCAACAAGAATACAAGCATTGACTGCGCGGGTGGCGGTAACAATTCCTTAAATCAAGTTTGCGAGCTTGAAGTAAGCACCAATCTCATTGTATTTAACCAGACGTCGAACAACATAGCAAAACTAACGCCAGTCGCACGCACAAGAAGCTTCCTCACGTATGCTTCCGAGGAACTTTCTACAATTGTGGAAAAACGAAAGTATTTAACTCTGCCTTGAAGATCGAGTGTACAATGCAACTGTGCGTGCGGTTTTATTATACGCGATTGAGTCTTGGCCGCTTAGAATTGATTTCAGACGCTAACAGATATCAGAGCACCTTTAAAGAGAAGCAGACCACATGTAGGTTACCACAAACGAGCAATCGACGCTAACATCCGTAGACGTACTTTTGGATCGGCCAACAAGTCGTAAAGTCCATCCCCTCCTCAACGTGGTACGACGGTGTCAACCATGTCTCGATGGCCGATCGTACATGGGCTAACGGGGCTATGGCGGTGGTGTCACCAGGGCGTGGTGGATTTCCGACCGGCAATCGGATCTCCTATAAAATACCACATGAGCCCGACGACGGCACCATGACTCGGCGTGTGTTCCCCGCCACAAAAGGGTTCAACAGCCACAGGATTACATGGACTCCTGGACAGTACCCCGTACTTCCGAATGGCGAATGAGCTCTCAACAGCCACCGGCAACCATGCAACTTACTGCTGCCTTGCAGACTGCGCTTGGATGTGCAAAGGCTAGAGGTGCGTCCTCGATCAAAAAGCCGAGTGGTGAGGGGACACCACTTGTACCAAATTCCCAAGAAACTCCATGAAAATGGAGCCGGCTTATCCTCCAAAAGGAGTCAGCCGCAGTAAAGTTAAAGTTATCGGCCAACAACTGTTCCTCGTAAGAAAAACAAAAAAGACTCCATCAACTACGTTGGCTCGGTCACGCCTTGTGTACGTTTACCATTCGACTGTCCAGTAGAGCTCTGTCCTCTCACTCAGCGCCAGATTGGCGTACGAAACAAGGTGGGCAGATTTTGACATGACAAAAACAGTTGAAGTCAACTACACCCGAAATGGGTAGTAAAGGACCCACTCGTCTGCCAGGAGGTCTTGGTTGTATACCATTGAGGCGAGCGCATTGGCGATCTTGTTGTAGATTGCGTTTTGCAGATTCATCTTCGTGACCTGCTTTTCTTAGTAGGGCAGATTTTAGTTTGCCTCATTTCTGTGTGCTATCTAGGAAAATATACTAATAGTAACCACGTGCTCTCTCTTTCTCTTTCTCATATATCTCACTAATAATTTGTGTGCGTAAATTATTATTTTTGTCGTTATTTGTGAAACAATTTTTACCTTTTTGGTTCCCCTCATGCTCATATGACAGTGAAAAATTATCTGCTAGTGGGTGTTGTATGGCTGTGCATGATGACGATGATGAGTACCACCAGTCAGCGCCCGCCGATCGCCAGGCAAGAATAGCCTATGGCTACGGACGTAATTTTCGAAGGCATTTACATGGGTGTGCTAGCATGCTAATTTCGCAAAATGGATAAGTAGATATTTGTGTTGCGAGTTTCAGCTTGCGCTTTTCAAAACATGATCTTTGGTTTGGAAGCCGGAGCACAAATTTTCAGCATGAAATGATGACGAAAAGGGAAGTTGTGCGAATCGCGGATCGTTAAATTTTACGTTAACCTCGGCGAGTAACTAACGATGTGCAAACAGGAAACACTTTCCAGCCATTCGTGCTCATATTGCGAGTCTTACTCGTCTATGCGAATGCAATACACAGCCTCCGGAACTGCATGGAGGTGAACGCTAAGTCGCTTCTTCCTAGTAAAAATAAATAGTTTCTGCGTAATGATTTCTTTAATTCTGGTGGTCTGCAGCCAAGGCTGATAAGCTCCATATTCCCGGGCGCGAACAAAAGTTTAGCTAAGCCGCCAAAAATTGGCTTCTTCGTCCTGCGCGCTGGTTCTAGCTGCGTTACTACTACCGATAAGTAAAGCTAAACTCGACGCTTCACATGATACGGGTTGGCCGTATCCAATGCACACAGACATGGATACACTTCACGAACTGCGTTCCGAAATAAAATGGGGGAAATTTAGACAACGAGCAACTAAATAGAGCATACAGGTAGGTGATCTGCACAGTAGATCAAAATATAAGTCTAGAGTTCTTTATCAGGTAAGCCAAGGTGCAATCTTTGGCACGCTGGTTTGAGACTGGGATATTCCAGTGTAAGAACCGCTCATACGTTTCCAATGTTTTCACATCTAGTTCTGGAATTGTTCATGTTTGCGTTGTCTTCTTACGACATGTCGCATTCGACGCTGAATTTATTACCAAGATCTCCACATATCGCTAAACAAGCACTAGGTACGACTGGACAACTTGGCAAAAAACATTTAAGGAGACGCGATACGACACACTACGCATGAATATGCAAACGTTCTCCATACACGGTGAACACAAATTGTGTTAAGCGTCGGCATTCGAGTTAATTGGCACTAGCGCCTAAAATCTAAGCGCCGCTTGTCGGTGGCGTTTGTCAGTCTTTCAGTGGCAGTTCAATTAACCTCACTACGAGTGGGAAACGTGTAAATCTTACAGTCAACGCATAAAGTTATGCAACGGCGAATACACATTCAATGTTGCCTGAGATGATGATAGCGTAACTTTTATTGAGCATTAAATAGAACAAAACTGACAGCTAAAAGAAATCATTATTTTTCTTGTGACAAAAAATAAGCGTCACCGCCTTATCAATTCGAAGCGTCAATTCAGGTGAAAATGAGCTGTAATTTATTTTACGAAAACAACCATACCTGAAAGAAGTAAACTCACCCCCATCAACTCCAGCGCCACTTTAAACGCGCCAATCGGCAGAAAATGCGTCGATAAAATGGTACACCTGAAAAATACAAACAAATGAGAATGGCATCTTAATTAACACTGAGATTTAGCATCTATACATACTACATTAAATTAATCGAATAAATAAGACCGCGACTAATGATATCCAAGTCATCTAGACGGTTTTTAATGAGCTACAGAAGAAACAGATATAGACACAAAGTAACAACAAGAGAATAATCGTAGATGCATACTATCATAAAATTTAAATATAATATCACCACACCGGGTGGCATGGTGTCCATTTCATAACAGGTCATAGATAGCTAGGATAAATGTGACGACGAATGTGATGCACATCAGGTTCTACCTGAAGGGCTAACCGGCCACATAATTTGAGGCATAACTGAAAATTGCATGAAGTGTGCGGCAGAAGTGACGCAGTGGATGAATACAAGACTGAAAAAATCTCGAATCGAGGCCCGGTTGCGGCAAGTTCCCAGTAATGACGATGCTGGTCTATTGAATTAGTTTTCGTTGCTACGTTGGGCAATGCTTAGTTTATACTGATATATATATATATATATATATATATATATATATATATTATATATATATATGAAAATTATTAGAACGGAACTCGCCAGCTAAAAGATTATCTCCGATTTCGAATAAAATGCGATTTTATCGGGTGACCGATATTTAGAAAAACAGTATCAGGCCACCGCACAACTGATCTACATCTTGTGCGAATTCAGCCGCCCAACGAATTTGCCTCTTTAGCCACCAACGCTCGTGATTCCTTGGCAGAACGACCACTGATAATGCGTCGAATTTCAGCGTACCAACATAACAAATTGATATGCTTGGAAGCTGCATCTAAACCAACATCAACATTGAGTCAGTGTTGTTCTTCGGCCGTCGCGTGTCCAGTTGCGAAATCAACGCGAAACTTATATAAGCTGGAGCAAGATATCCTCTTAGTTTCACATCAGACACAAAGTTTCGAAGACCTTTCGTGGAATTAGACATAGCGAACAAGTTCTCCGGGTGGTGAGGGGACACCACTTGTACCAAATTCCCAGGAAACTCTATGAAATGTCATTGGAGCCGGCTTATCCTCCAAAAGGAGTCAGCCGCAGTAAAGTAAAGTAAGTCTATCATAAATAACAAGCTGTGTCTTAGCTTCGCTACAAATAGTTAGTCACTTGAGAAAAAGTAAAGTTAACTTTAAAAGAATATTTGTACATAGCCATTCCATCTCATCGGAGGCATCGAGTTTAGATTAACCGCGGAGCTAACACAGTGTAGACTTCAAGTTGACGAATTAATAGCAATTGCACCAAACGACAAAGGCTCATTTTGGCATTTTTGTTATTAATGCCAGAAAAAAACTGTCTTTTACATAGAAAACACGTGAGTCTATATCGTGTATCCTCACAGGAAAAGTCGGCAACTCACAAATAGCTTCGAATATGAATATGAAAGTCATGAAAAATTGAAGCACTCGTTTAAATTGATAAAACATCGCTTTATAAGAATAAGGTCAAAAAAACAAATCAGTAGAAGACAAAATATGATTTCACTTACACGCGTTTAAACAGGTTTCGATATGTGATACTCTTCAGCTTCTCAAGAATTAGGTAGACGCCACAGTTAATAAAGAACGTTTCAAATCTGTTCATCTCCGAGTTTAACTTCTTCAGATTTCCAGATCTGAAAGAAATAACGACAACATAACATAAGATAAACAGAGATATCCATCTTTAGCACAGAGGGTATCACCAGTTTCGAGGCTTTGAAAGTTAACTAACCATTCACCTCGCTGTCGTCTGCAAGGAGCAGAAACTGCAGTTCGAATTGAACACATGGCTCAAGACGGGTGTTAATCTATTCTTTACACACATGTATAGTAAAGCGAACATTGGTTACACTAGCCTCATGATATGCTAACATTTATCCGTATAAACCAAGCATTGTATAGTGTGGAAAAGGCAACTCATTTGAAGATCGGTTTCGTCCTTATAGGGAACACTTCAAGTGCTATTCAGATTCGAACCTTGAACTGAATTCTTTGGAGTCTGTGACCTTATCAACTGTGCAATCCCGCAGCACACTACACACTTTTCAGTTATATACTAACTTATGTTTTTGGTCAGCCCTTTCTTCAGAGTTACCAATTCTGGACAATATATGATGACTTCCCAATAAGGAAGAATCCGGTCTACTTGCCTTTTCTATAAAATTCAATGCTTAGGTTATACCAACAAATGTACGTATATAATAGAATTGGTGTACGTATCAAGATCAAAAACTTGATTTACGCATATATTCAAATCTGGTTTGTGTTAGTATACACTTAGATGTTAACAACTGTAGAACCGAATAAATGATTCTAATTGAGTTATGCGTGAAAGCGAAGTGAGTATAGGGTGTAATACCGGCTCATACTGATGAGTCACCAGCAAGCACGAAACTAATTAGCACACGAGATTATGCGTTCTGTTGATGCTGGCTTTGACTTATCCATTTCGTCATATTTCAACTAATTTGTTATAATGTCTAATACACAATTGCATATTATTAGTTCTCCACACAAAGCATCATCTAACTGTTATATATTTAATTGAATGATGTCATGCTTACCGCGAAATGTGGTAACTGATATCGATCAGGGACAATGTGTATGGATTTACAGGACTAAAAGATATTGCAATTCTCAATTTTGGTCAAATTTAGCATAACCGAAAAACCATCGGGGTGGTACTATGTACCTCATCGGAAGCCAAAGTATTGATATCAGGTACTGACATAACAGCCATAGTTTTGGTACCCTTGACAGGCTTGACATATATATTATATATAGTGAGTTTTATTTGAAGTCGCATTGTCGAAGAGTTTATATGAAGTTAGCTCCAATACCGCAGATTTACACATTCGTATGGAAAATTGTACCGTCCTATTTTCCCTCATTCCTCATCCAAATATATAGTTGGTAAAGGGCGTAAAACTGGCTCTCATTAATGAGTCGCCAGTAAGCACGAAATGAATATGCATACACAGTTTGTGCTGTCTTTGGTTTACCTTTGTGGTAAAATTTAACTAATTTGTTACCAGATGCGCAACATCTAATACAAAAATGCATATATATATATATATATATATATATATATATATATATATATATATATATATATATATATATATATTTAACAGTAATTAAAAATAAGCGTTTAGTTTTAAATGCTGTGCTGGAATGAGAATAGGCATGCCAGACGCGGTGTGAAAGTTTCGACAGCTGAAAGGCATTTTGAGTACCGTCATGTCAAAAGCAGATGCTTTAGTCGAATGGCGCTCATCGTATTCGTTAGGAAAAAAATCGAAGAAAAGGAAAGCGATACATTTAAATAAGCCATTTCCGCTAGGAATGTGCGACTTCTTGTTACAGTGTTATGAATTTTCAGGAAAATAATTCATGATAATGGGACAATCACGCGTCTGTTTTGAAATGCTGATGTATTGAAACTTCAGATGATAGGTGTTTGGCAGATTCTCGAAAGCGGCACAAACGACATGTTATACCAATCCATTAAACGAGACGTCTACGCTGAAGCCACCGATCTCGGTCAAAGCAATTAGTAGCCAACCAGACGTTCATTAGCCGATAGAAATATACATTGGTATCCGCATTATCCACAGATGTTTTGCGAATAACTTTTATCTGGAAACAAGTTCGCGCTATAAAACTACACGAAGTAACGCTTCCGTAGAGATTTTTAATGCAAATAACAGATGATATAGCCTTCATTCACGAGAACATTCACAGTATAACTACTGACAAGAAAATAGTTGCGTTTTAATTCAATGATTTCAAACTGCCTAAAAATACCCGGGTCGAATTCGAACTGGATTTGTTAAATAAATACATAACAGTAAATACTGCTTGTAGCGGAGAACTAATATATATATATACAAGTATGTAATAGGTGTTGCGCACCAAGTAGCAAATTAGTTCAATTATAACCATAAGAATAAACCAAAGACAGCATAAACGGAAAGTATTATCTCGAGCAAATTCGTTTCGTGCTTACTGGCGACTCATCCGTAAGAGCCGGTATTACGCCCTTTAGCCACTATATATTTGGGTGAAGAATATGGGGATAATAGGACGGTACAATATCCTAGACGAATGTGTAAACCTGCAGAAGTGAAGCTAACATCATATAAAGTCTCGACAATGCGACTTTGACGCCAACTTAATCTATATAATATATATATATATTTTTTTTTTTAATATATATATATATATATATATATATATATATATACCGAGTCTGTAAAGGCGTAATACCGGCTCCTACTGATGAGTCGCCACTAAGCAAGAAACGAATGTGCATGAGATTATACTTTCCGTTCATGCTGCCTTTGGTTTATCCTTCTGGTCACAACTGAACTAATTTGTTACTAGGTACGCAACACCTAATACATAATTGCATATGTATTAGTTCTCCGCAACAAACAGTATTTAACTGTTATATATATTGATGCCATGCTTAACACGAAATGTGATAACTGATATCGATCAAGGCCAGAATGTATGCATTTTCTGGAGAAACTTGTTCAGAAATAGTTGTAATTCTCAATTTCGGTGAACTATAGCATAAATTGATATCCATCATGTTGGTACCATGTACCGACTTGGCAACCATAGTGTTAGTACCATGTACCTTTTCGGTACAATAATGTTGGTATCGGTTACTAACACAATAGCCATAGTGTTAGTATCCTTTACAGACTCGGTATATATATTATATATTATAGCGTTGAAGTCGCATTGTCGTAGACTTTATATGATAATTTATCAATTGCATGCAATAACTATTCGTTTTTTTAAACACACTCAATGTAAATGACGTAACTGAGATGGGGAGACCCATAATTCAGAAACACTCGTCATAAAAACATGCCATGAGTGATAAAACCAGAAGTCCGAACGACTAATGCACATGTTAAATTACAATTCAAACCACTAGGTTGTACTCAAGATAGAGAAGTTAATAATATGATGTTAGCTTGACTATTGCAGGTTTACACATTTGTCTAGGAGATTGTACCGTCCTACTATCCCACATTCTTCACCAAAATATATAGTGGCTAAAGGGCGTAATACCGGCTCTTACTGATGAGTCGCCAGTAAGCATGAAACGAATGTGCATGAGATTATACTTTCCATTCATGCTGTCTTTGGTTTATCCTTCTGGTCACAACTGAACTAATTTGTTACTAGATGCGCAACACCCATTACATATTTGTTAAGTAAATGTTTGCGAACATGAAATGCATTTAAAATCCATCTTTCAATTAACAAGTTCTAGAAATTAGCAATAACGAATTTGTGGTTATTTACGCAACCTTGATAAGCCTCATCATCATCTTGGATGGCATTACAACATCACTTTATAATTGATACACACTGAAATTGTTAAAGGAGAGGGAATTATGAAGGGTAGACATGTACCTAGATAAAGCACAGAATGAAGACAACCCAGACCTCTACACAACGCAACTCTGAATAAGCCAACTTGATCATAATAGAAGATCATCCCCCTCGGAATAAATCTTTGCTAAATGCAACTATATATTGCAGTTTAATTTAGCGCAAATTCGTATACATAAGTTTTTGGATACTTATTAAAAGTTGTTTCTTGAGAAATCCACACCAACCGTGACCGACACAATTGGCCAATATAAAAAACGCTGGGTCCACTAGTGCTGTGCGTTGATTTTACACCAATGACCGCACAGGTTTTACGTATCATTATGCACAGCCATACAAAAGCCAAAAGTTACAAATGTTTCACTGTCATACGTCGTTCTTGACTATATATTGACTGTAAAAGAACATTAGTTCACCGATTCCTATTGAGGATGGATTGTATTTGGAGTTTTTCTTCTCTTAGATAGTCGGCCAAACAATGCAGATGAATAGTATCTGTCCAGATGAAAGTGACCAAAGTTTCCTTCAGCAACCGAAACATGCCCTTCGCATCTGGAACACTTGCTCTCATTCCGTCACTACACATTTAACAGTTAAAGTTACTGCTCAGTTAGACCAAACTCGAGGCTTAATGTGAAACAGTATGATGGCTGTGACCATTTAGACCCGGCGAGTCGGTCGCCAGGCCGGGATTTCTATGGCTACCGGCCAATTTTTATGGATACTACTGGCAACTGGTGAACGGATAAGAAAGAATTATGAAAACATATGGGTTGGCCATTTAAGCACGGTTTGTGATGACAACGCAAAGAATAAATATTTTGGATAGGCAAAAGTAATCAAAAATATTGCTAAATTCGACAAAAAAACAAAAATGAAGAAATGGCTGCGAATTTGTGATTAATGCCCAGCGTTAAACTTCACTGATATAGACCAATGCGAAGAAGTGAAACATCTGCACGGGCGAAATTTGCTCATTTTCGCCAAACAGACAGTATGCTGAGCCTAGATCATCATGTCCAGCCACACTAAGGTCAAAAGTGACTAATGCTTCACTGACATACAACCATACGGAGTGAAAAAAGTATATAGGTGAATTTAGACAAATTATTAGTGAGATCTGCGAGAGAGAGAGAGAGGCAGAGAGAGAAGGATGACTTTGCTACTATGATTAAATTTATCAGGATAACTTCCACAATATGAGGCAAACTAAATCTCTCCACAACACCATTACGGCCATGTCAGCATTCGGGCAAGGCGACATCAGCAATACAACTTCCTTGCGGATTTCACCGTATCACATCATAAACAAATCAAACCTCGCAGCTAACTTTGCCCTTTGTAAGAAAAGAAAGTTACAAAGATGATTCTACTAGACATCTGCAACAAGATCGCCACTGAGCTCGATTCGATGCCATATCGCTAAGGGTTTCTAACCAAGAACTATGATGCGCACGAGGACCCCATCTGGCAGACGAGTGGGTCTTACACTACCCAATTTGGATGTAAGTGACTTCAATTTTTTCTTCCATGGCAAAATCGGAGATAGAGTTGCCTGTAGTAGCCCGTTTCCGCTTATCCACCCTGCGCGGCTCAGCGGATAAGGCGACCCTTTTTATACTGCGCGACAGCCGATACAGTACGCAATTATTGTAAGTTGTACTTGTCATGGTTATATGTAGACTTTAAAAGAACGCTAGGTCGCCCATTCCTAGTGATGGTGTGTATTCGGAGTTTTCCTTCTCCTAGATAGTCTGCCAAACAAGGCTGATGAGCACTATCTGCCCAGATTCCAGTGGCCAAAGTTTCCTTCAGCAGCCGATACTTGCTCTTCACGTCTGGACGCCTACTCTCATTCCGTCACTACACATTTCAGAAAAAGTTACAGTGCAGTTGGACCAAACTCAAGGCTTCACATGAAACGGAACGATGGCTGTGCCACTTTACGGCCCGGCAAGGTTCATGCTACCAATCCCGGGTTGACTAGCTTGAGCCCGCCGGTCGTCAAGACGGAATTTCTATGGCTACGAACCTAGATAAGCAACCAGCTCATGAAATACGAGTAACCAAATGCTATACAAAGAGAAAACAAATAACAAAAGCGGATTTGCACATAAAACTATACATTCCGTCCATGCTGATTTCTGTTTATCCATCTTGAATCTAAAAAAGAAGTGTATTCAACTTGTAATTTAAATTTTTGAGTAGTTATGCCAAATCGAGTTATTTTGAACGATAATGGACATTATCGAACTGTTAACGAATTCCTCATTATAATAATAGGCGAAAAAAGTATTTATGCAACAGAGAACTAATTTAATTTCACAGAACACTTACTTGACCGCCTGGACAACGCCAATAAATTCTTCAAGATTGTACCTTCGCAAAACACTTTCACTGGGCATGACACCCTACAAGTAGAGAAAACATACATATAGAATACCAATTATTACTGTGAGAGACCGAGAGTACCTAGTTTCTATTACTATATTTATCTAGATAACACACGGAAGTGAAGAAATCTAAACCGCTACACAACAACATTATGGCCAAGCCAGCGTTAATCAAGACTGCAATCTTGATATAAACATATGACCCATCAAGTGCATACATTTATCAGTAATAACCAAGAATAGTATAGTGTGGAAAAGGCAATTCATCCAGTAGACCAATTTCATCCTAATTGGGAACTCATAATGTAATGACCATAAATCGCCGATGACAGGGCTCAAACTTGGCCAAATCTGCTTCGGAAGCTGGTGCTCTAACCTCTGAGTCACCCTGTCGCAAACTACACACAATTTTCAGTTATATACTAGCTAATGTTTTTCGGTCAGATTATATAGCCTCCCTTTAAACACAAAGTTCCAACCAACCATCCCCAATCTGTTATAATATATCAGATGTAACAGTAAATGGTGAAGCGTTACTGAAATGAACGCGAAGGGCAGGTTTCGGCTGCTGAAGTAAACTTTAACCATTGGCATCTGGACAGATATTGCTCATCAGCGTTGGTTGGAAGGAATACTCTGAATACAAACCATCACAATTAGGAGTGGCGACTTAGTGTTCTTTTAGTCCACATGTAACCATAGAACTAAGAATAACAACCATAAACAAGCCAGCTTACTACTGGACAGTTAGTTAACGCTCATATACACCGCAAACTCGCGGCCAACTATTCTGATCCTCGAATTTTCTATTGGATAGATAAATGTGTGAGAGGCTCTTAGTTCTATTTATGTAGGCATGAGGGGATATGATTATTCCGTATAACTAGCCCAATTCAAGTCTGCGAATGTGTTCGTAAAAGGAACGCGCTATTAAAAGATGAAATGATTAAACCAAAAAGATCCATTGATAGAGCTAGAAATGAGCAGTTTAGTTATTTCGAAGCCCAAACATGACCGAAAACATACTTACGCGATAGCGAAGCATAATTCCGATGTGGTGCTGCCTATGAAGACGATAAATAATAAACCCCGGTGGACCATCATGAGTTTTGGATAGCTATCCAGTCGAAATTCAATGCAGATAAAATGTTACACTATTAGATTTTGCGCACCTAACAAATTAGTTCAAACATGACCAGAGACACGTCACTGAAGATGGCTTGAACGGAAGTTATAATCTCATATTCATATTCGTTTGGTGTCTGGCAGACTCATCAGTGGGAGACGGAAATACGCATTTTCCCCACTATATATTTTGGAAAATTGGACGGTACACATTCACCATCCTAGTATGTAAAGGGTATATGGCATTATGCCGGCTCCTACTGATGAGTCGACAGCAAGCGCGAAACAAATTTGCACATGAGATTATACTTTCCGTTCATACTGACGTTGGTTTATCTTTCTAGTCATATTTGAACCAATTTATTACTAGGAAGCTATTCAAACATTCTGATGGTCAAGCTACTGTAAAGCTCCAGTGAATGGCTAGAACCATAAACAAGGTAGAACAACCATCTGAAAGCCGAACACTATAATTCGCGATATCCGTATTATCATTCTGCACGATATCCTTACAAACAAAAGGACGTTTTGATGGACGCAAATCTGTAGGGCCTTATCTGCAAATAGGGTCCAGTAAAGAGATTCTCGGTTAACTCTGCATTATTGGTAGAAGCTTTTATGGAGCCCATTGTACCGAAGACCTAGATCATCGTTCAAGTATGAATGTATGTTAGCGTGAATTTAGCGAAAAAATCTAACCAAACAAACCCGTAATTCATCATAAATTAGACTAACAAATAATTAGGCTTTGTGGTATTATACCATAGGACCATAGACAGGGCTTTAAATACGCATATCATATTGGTAAAACGGAAACTGGATTCCCATAAATATCTGAAGTCTACGGCAAACTAAATTATAGCTCTGACACAAAAAGCTGAATAGCGATTGCAAAGTGCCGTAAATTTAATTTTAAAAGCAATAAATGGCGATATACAGTACAAAATTACATAACTAATTAAACTCACTAGTAGCATTTTCACTGGTATTAGGTAGATAAGGATCAAACGTTTATTATGCCGGCGGCTTGGCAGGCAATGCTCAAATGCATACGTCAACGACTTATCCGCTGAAATTAAAAAAAAAACCCACTAAAGTTAAACCAGCCAAAAATCAGCTAAATACCTTATACTAGGTAAAGGAAAATAATATGCGATTTCGTATATATAACACTGGAAAAGAAGAATAGTTCATCAATAACTACTGTCGACAGTCTCAGCGACTTGAGTGCAATCAGACGCAAAGCAGAACACCTGGCCCGACGAAAGAAACAAAGATTAATTTGGCGCCGTCAATCGCCCCTGCCCCCATTTATCCACAGAACTCGAGCATGTGAGCACGGAGTTTTTGTTACATCTTCCATCGAAACAGAAACGCGCACCAGACACTAGCCGACTTCTGACGGATTGTTTTAAGTTAGCAATGTTTTACTTCACTCACAGACGAGTAGGCCAACAACTTGGCCCTTGCCCATATTTCCAGTAAAATTGGCAAAACTCTAGAGGCTCCAATATAAGGCCCATGCACAGAAGCTTGATTTTGCCCACCCACATTTACTTTACTTTACTGCGGCTGACTCCTTTTGGAGGATAAGCCGGCTCCATTGATTTCATGGAGTTTCTTGGGAATTTGGTACAAGTGGTGTCCCCTCACCACTCGGCTTTTGATCGAGGACGCACCTCTAGCCTTGCACATCCAAGCGCAGTCTGCAAGGCAGCAGTAAGTTGCATGGTTGCCGGTGGCTGTTGAGAGCTCATTCGCCATTCGAAGTACGGGGTACTGTCCAGGAGTCCATGTAATCCTGTGGCTGTTGAACCCTTTTGTGGCGGGGAACACACGCCGAGTCATGGTGCCGTCGTCGGGCTCATGTGGTATTTTATAGGAGATCCGATTGCCGGTCGGAAATCCACCACGCCCAGGTGACACCACCGCCATAGCCCCGTTAGCCCATGTACGATCGCCATCGAGATGGTTGACACCGTCAAAACACGTTTAGGGATGACTTTACGACCACCCACATTACTAGACCTACAAGATACAACAAACATTTTGTACTGCAGAATGCAAAAAATACGTGTCCAACATCTGGCGAAACGGGGCACTCACACATGATAATATTCTGACGGTGAATACGCCAGCTTTAATTTTACATAGCTGGCTCTAGGTCAGTCGGCGCTATTTTCTCTAAAAATCGAATTTTCCGATGGAACACCAATAAGTCAATGTTGGCCAAAATACGAGTATTATTTGTTTCTTAGTTACCCTAAGCTGCTGTACGTTACCGCGAAAGTGAATGAAATATAGCCCATGCGACTGCAGACCTTGTAATAAGTTATTTAAAAGATAAATGTAACTCGAAAATACCATCAGAATCCACGACATTGTAGCCGGTAGTACTTGCTGGGACACGCTCAATGTCAGGCTGGAAACTACAATGGCTAAAGCACTGGCATATTCTAATTATGTCCAACAAATCCACGATGACGGCTGATATTATTCTACAAGAAGCCGCTCTAATCAATGCACGTATAATGTTCCGGGGCTGCAGTGAGAGTATTCCTTTGTAAAAGATTGATCACATTTCAGTTTATAAATAAATCAAACTGTAGCATATCACTCAAATGATATTTTAGCAGTGCTACAGTACAACAGACATTGAGCTCATTTAATTTTGGATTATACTTGCAGTCAGGCGATGCACACCATCTTCACAAACTTCAGTACAATAGCACTTAAAAGCTGACGCATATATGTTGCATAACTATGATACAAGGAATATAGTAGTGTATTGACAATAATGAAAGTAGCAAAAAAAATATATCTGAACAAAACACTGTAAAAAGAAGAATCATAGAGAAGATGGCTACATCTCAAATGGAGGGCACAACTTGAACAGCACACAGGCACGAGACCAATTCGATCTCCACAAAGCATTAAAGCCTATTTCAAGCCAACTTCGCAGCAGAGCGACAAAACCCAACCTATAATTGAACACCACCAACCTAAGTCAAAGTAGTCAATAAGGAAATAATCTGCTACAAATCTAAAACAAGATCGCCACTGGACACTACTCAATTGAAAATGGCTCAGGATTTCCAACCAAGAAATATAACGAGCAAGTGGATCTCATTCTAGTAAAACAGGTTTCGATAGTGTAAACAGCTTGTAGCGGGATCACAAATTTTTGGTAGAATATTTAATAAATCGTTTAGATTAGCTGAGCTAGATGCATTTATATGTCTAAAAAGATGGCTATTGTGGGAAGAAAGAATGTAAGCAACCGTTCAAGGAATTGCCTTCGTGTAAAAATATGATCTGTAAAACGCGGATATGGTCAGAATTCGGCCTGTTCTCATCATTTATGACTCACGGGAAGCGCTGCTATAATATAAGCTAATTGAATAGATATTCAAATATGTAGATTATGATCCACTCGCCCAAAGCAATCAGAACAGTCTGCTCATTCCATATAGCACAAATAATATTCCAACTTGCCTCAAATAAGATCGGCAGCCTATTATCAGCACATGAAGCTGTAAGAACTAAGAATGAATTCAATATTTCTCACTCTAACATCGGATTGAGATGTACCACATTGTTGATATTGACATGCATTTGGAGGTGCGCAACTGAAGCCGATGCACAAGAACATAGTTCTTTCAAGTGTTTTCCACATCGATCAAGACAGCACATTTTACTCGATGAGATTATTTTCACGATAATTGATTATTTTACCGACTGCTAAGTTTCTCATCCCTGCTGCGCGAATAAATTTAAGTAAACTTTGGCTATTGTCTGATGCATAGGCCACTTTCTAGTCAAAAGACGCAACATTAGCTTTAAGACTGAGCTGAAGATAGCGTTTAATAGATATACGAGTATTATTATAATCAGAAATTTGGTGCCAAGATTGGAGAATCTCCACAAACTAATCAAAAGCACAGAGAATACTTCTATTAGAATTTGCAATATCATACACAGAATTATATACATTTTTGATAGCGGATTTTAGTTTTGTCGACAACACATGGTAGGATGTACAAATCAAGACCAGTTAAATAAGATTTTACACAATCATAATATTTTTGTTGAAAAAATAGCAGTTCAATTGTGCTCAACATGTAATTGTATCTTACTGTTAATTTTTGTTTCGTTAAATGTGTGAAAATCTACAAAGGATAAATGCTTTTTTGAGCCGCCATTCCTGTTTCAAAACGAAAAATTAGAGAACCGATTGCCATTGGATGCCTTGAGACAATTCAGTGGAATTAGATGTTCGAAGTTAATAATGCGTAGACATGGATGGCACGCACATTTCTACAACACGCGTAAGATCCAAGATTCTAGTTTCGCATAAGCAAAATATATTCCTTCTTAATTTATCCGATGCACGTCCTAAAGCTTACTGCTGCCCAGTTTTTTTAATGTTCGCATATTAAAGGCAGCGACATGAAATACTAGAAAAGCATTTACGAATGGTGGCTTACTTGAAATATTTGCGATATACAGCAATACGACACAGGACTCGATTACTTGTTAAACAGCTAACAATTTCATAATAATTAAAAGAGCGTTTTAATAGAATAAGATGATAAAACTCAAAGAAAAGAAGCAGAGTTGGAAGAGTCGGTGTTAGCAATAGTTTTGTTTCACTTATCCACTCTGCATGACTTCACAGATAAAAGGAGCATTTGAATCCTGAGCGATGGACGATTCAGTATTCTATCACCTTTTTTATTATTCTTGGTTATAAGTTCTGTAAAATAGCATAAGATAGCCCAGCCAAAGTTGGTACGGTGTGTATTCCACCGACGTTGGCTAGTACTATCTGTCCGGGCGCTAATAGCTAGGTTACATCGGCGATTGAAACCTGCCCGATGTGTCTGGCACACTTGCAGTCATTCCTGTGCTGCCTAATAAATAGTTACTGAGTAGTGACACAAAGCTTTTGGTTTCACATGAATTTGCAACGTTCATAGCACTATTATCGGGCTGACTAACCAGAGCCCACCAGTCATCAGACTCGGAATTTTTGTGCTTAGTGTTCCCAATAAATACAATTGCTATGCACATTAGCGACGACCATATGGACGCAGAAGGCAGCAAGAACCAGAAATCGGTATGCTTTAGATAGCAGTTTTATGACCAAACTCTAGGAAACAGCTACAACAGCTTAGATAGCACCAATACATAAAAAAGACATTTACCGCGACCCCAGGCATTCGTAATTGATCTCTGTATATCCCTAGCTTCTTTGACCGAAAAATTAAGTCTCTTTCAAAGGAACACAAGAACTGCAAAGTGAAATATGTGCATTATAGCGAGAAGTATGCTCCGAAACTGAAGTAACACCGCCAGTCACCTCGTCCTTAATTATACCAGAGGTGATGTGTAGGAACTCGGTAAATGATGGCAAGCACCGACAGAGCCGTTTTGAATGTTATAATATTTTCACAAGTCGAATTCATCCCGTGAGTGTCGGCATCGTTTAAGGCAAAAAAGACGTTACGACTGGTCATAGCCTGCCAACAGAAATGCTGGAAATGTCTATGGCCTCTATCTATGCCATTTCTAAGTTTTAATCCAAAGCAAGCCGAAGTATACGATTAAAATAATACGAGATATCTGTAAAATTAAACTGATTATCTTAGAGGCAGAATGATCAATGAACGTAACACTCAGAAACATAGTCAGTATAACATTTCAATCAATTCGTGAAATAAGGATAAGGACACGCTTACATAATGAACTCACGTAAGGAGAGCCAAGGCTGCAATCATGTTTATGATGATGAAAATAAGTTCAGTCTCTCTTTGCTTTCTTTTAAGCTAGTATATATTAACACGGATTCTACCGTAGAATCATTTCTTTTAAAATTAGTCAAATTTGTATTTTCGGAGAACCGGTAGGATGAAATTAACGCTGCTCGGTGCAACTGGCCAGTGTTCCGAACGTCAGAACGGAACTTTTCCCAATTCCAATATGCACATAATTTGTAAACGTGGAAAGTCCAAAGTAGTATCAAATATCATTTATGAATACACGAAAAAGAAATCAAGGCCAAAGTTAGGAAAGTATGCCAGGATTAGGAAGCTGAAACTAGCACATGGATTAAACAAGAAGTTAAATAACGCAAAGTGAACGAAATTCTCAATAAATTTGCTAAAAAGAAACAGTAAATGAAATAAAGCTAACAAATAAACAGTCATATCAGATAAAGTAAGAAATCATAAGGTTAAGTGAAGTGGTTTTTAATGTTACATAAAAGTAAACTAGCATTACTATCTAATTCTTTGATGATACAAACCTAAACGAAAACAGATTTCCCGCACAGTGAGCTCAAGAAGAACCAATGCTGATAAGATATAATTAACCATACTTCGCAACTGGATCCAGTATCTGGCCAGAATCTAACAGAATTTCGCCCACCAATGAATTCGTTGGTGGTGAACACGGCAAGGCCTGATTAAATGACCAACATATCTAAAAGTACCATCTGTTCGCGAAATTGTTGATCTATGTTTGCTGTTATTGCAACGATTCACACTAGTTGCTTCAGTAATTCAGCGAGCTGGACATGTAAGCGCAACCCTCATGCAATGACTCCACAAGCACAACCATCGAACTTTAACGAGATGCGACCGCGTTGGCACAGCAATACTACGTGACATAAACTAAACCAAGCGGATACAATTATTCAAAAATCTGCCAAAGAGATAGTTGTCATGGCCGGTAATATTAAATTCCTCGGTGACATGAAGGAAACTCGACAATAAACTCTGCCCATAGGCCTTGAATAAGGCTAGACCGGCAGAATCCGAGCCATGCGGTGGCACAAAACAACGCAGGTTGACTGATTCATCGATGGCTGGTCACAGTGTGCCGTCCGGCACAATCTTCCGTTCCTGATTTAAAAAAGCATAGTATACTGTTTCCGACATCGCGGTGATAATCGTAATATTATACAATGATTAAGTGAGAAACAAGTTTCATATATTTTACTGCACTAATTTTAACACAATAAGAAAATGAGCCACCTGAAGCAAAATCGCGATCGAACATAGCTTTCCTGCCGACGTAGTAACAATAAGTAACACGTTGTGCCAGACTGAACATATGATTTATTTCCATATTCTCTATGGCACGAATCATTGGTTTGCACAAATTTAGTCGATTTATCTTAGTTGTAAAAGGTGAACATAATACATTACCTGAAAATAAATTTTGAATAACTGATTTGCCAGCCCCATCATGCCGAGCTTTTTAGAATTTTCGATTTGCGTTCGACTAAAATCAAAATAGAATTGAGGTGATTAACTTACCTGTCTCCAGCACACAATTGAAACAATTTAAGTATTCTTGTGGCAGTTTTCTCCATTCTTCCACCGTAGCTGTGCTTCGCCTCTGAGCGCATGTCCAGCGCATGAGCAAACCGACGAAGATCAACTGCCACCGCAATTGCTACTGGCAATATCCAATTTTCATCCTTTAACTCGATCACAACTTTCGTCACAGCCGTAAAACTCGGTTAAGGAATGCTCAATTATAAATTAGTGCACACGAAAATACAATTATTAAATTACTAACGATAAAGTAATTACAGGTACACAGGCGAACTTACGTCAAAATTAAACAATCAGTGATTTCTTTGGTGGTGGTAACAATTCTTTAAATCAAGTTTGCGAACTTTAAGTAAACAATAATCACATTGTATTTAATCAGTCGTTGTACAACAGCCATGTAAATGGCGAAAGTCGCGAGAATATAATACTCGTGATTGTACAGAAATTACACAGCCGACATGTTCATTCAGGTACAATATATGTGAGGTGAGAGCCGCATTTTAGGTTATATATGCACTGCAGTTAAACCCTCGATAGTTAGTTTGCATCGGGTTTTGATGATGATCATGAAAAGCTGAAATGCGTCGGTACGTGACTGACAATGGTTTTGCTGTTAAACGACAAGTTAGATACAATGGAATTAGTGTTCACTTTAATCTTGCAAATTGATTTAAATCATTTCCATACTGATGAAATTGTAACGAAGTCCAAACTTATATTTTTACGTGTACAACTTCGTTTCAAAAATAATTTTGAATTCAACAGGCCGTCTACAAAAACAATTTTAGCTAGAATGAGTAATAGGCATGAGTTAAATGGAACTATCTCGAAGTTGATGTAAGCGCTTCTCTTTCTCAACTCCTCTCTTCCCTATGGTTAAATAGTTTGCTAGTCAGAATTTCATTCATCTCTACATATTCTACTTTTGTACCACACCATTTCAATTGGTGGGTCTGTTGGTCTTCGTTGCCAAATAAATGTATTATTATTATTATAGTATGATAGTGACTGGCAGGTGATGAGATTTAGTGCAGGCAGCTACTGTTAGCAAGCTTTATGTATACTCACAAGATAATTATATTATAACAGCTATACGTAGAATAATAAAGGAAATAATACGAGTACGCCAGTGTGGCAGCAAAATGGGTCGATACAACTAGAGAAACAGAAGTTTAGTGATAATTATAATATTACATAGCGTATAAATGATAAAGTCATTTAACATTAATTATATTACGAGTAGAAATAATTTAAAAAGGATATTGAATGAGTAAAACTTGAGAAGCGTATGCTTCTTCAAAGTTCTCATATTTTAAAGCCCAAATAGTTTTTAAATGAGCACAGATAGCTTCATCCCATGGAACACGAATATGCAATGAAACACAGTTTTCAGGCTGGGCGTTAATAAGGTTATTGTTTCTCATATGCAGATCACTACATCGAAGCAGTCGCTACAGGTTAATTATTAATAATAATGTACTGCAAGATTATTCCCATTACGATTATTAACTGCTTTATTAACCTACAAAATAGGAATGAGGTTAAGTTACATTTTGTAGATATTGTTGAAGAGTCGGCCATCTCATGATGACACGTCCACCAAAAGACTTATGAATTATTCAGGGTAGAAAGCCAAACAAAATCAATGAAGCATTAAAAATTAAAAAGGAATATTCTCAAAAGAATAAGAGATATCCAGATATTTGCACAAGAAATGCAAGAATAAACAATTTAATAGAAAACTACAGTTTTTAAGTTATAAAAATCCGGATACAAGATTGTTTCTTCAATAAAAATTAATCTAATTTAATAATAAAAATTAAGTATGAAAATCGTGTGTTCAAAAAAAGCCTACAAAAGTTGTTTTAAACCAGGCAACAGAAGTGTAACTTAACTATTATAACTTGATGGCTCCCATATCCAATAATAAAATCGCAGAATATAAGTTTTATCGGCATTTAGTCACAGATAGCCCTAAAAAGGTTTGTTATCGAGCGAACGACAATATATTTCATTGTGTTGAGGCCCCTAACCTATTCGTGTCTGTAAGCCACATAGATGCCAGATCGCTGGAATTCCTAAAATTCACAGTAGAGTCTTATAGGCTTATATGTTTATTATCGTTGCTTAAGTTCAAGTCCACTATGTCCTGCACTAACCTATTTGTGTCCTCAAATTTAATATCGGTTTCCATGAATATATGAAATAACAATTAAATCGACACTTACTGTTAGGAAATCGGAAAGTGAAAGTTGGAAAGCTGTTCCTTTCAGCAATAATCTGTTATGGTATGAACGTGACCCAACAATAAAATCAAATATACCTGTTCCAAGGCTCCTCTTCAATGTTATTTTATATCAGAACAAAAGGCAATTGATGGATAAATATATTTGATAATGATGTAATCGTTTACTATGGAAAAAATATTAAAATGCAGCAGACCATAAATTACAATACCAGTTAAGGAGCGAGATACTCGAAAACTGAAAATGGCGCCCACTTTTAAAATCAAGTCTTTAAACAAAGAATGTTCTGGAAAATAAAAAGAAAAAAATTCTTTTTAAATAAAGTTCGTTACAATCAGCTATTGTGGTTTAAATTTATCAGTCAAGGTCATTTTACAAAAGGCGGAGGATTTAACATCCTCTACATACACCACCTTCTCAAAAAACGGCTAGTAATAGATGTAATCATAGTTCTTCGGCTGACGATGTATTCTTCCAGAAAGAGTTGTGCATACTCGCGCCCCTGACGTCGTCATCTCGCCCGGTAGAACATTCACTGGTTCTTCAAAATCATTTAGTATCGACAAATAGTTTTCTTGCTGTGATTCAGTAGAATAAGATTTTGCTATATTAGACAACGATTCTTCAGAGTTCTGCATTTCATTATGTACCTGCATGATGGGATTGCACACATCAGATTCGCCCATGGAACGGTCATTCAACGCATCTTTTAATTCGGTCACACCGTCAATCCAGATAAACTGGGGAATACAGCGATCCAACGTAACACAATCCTCAATGCCATTTATTTCTAGGATGACATTCTTGTCAGTCATCTTCTTGACCTTGTAAGGTCCTTTGTAAAATGGTGTTAGGCAGTTCTTCCTATTCTCATTAGTTATATATACATGCGATTCCGATTTTAAATCGGAGGACACATAGCATTTAGTTTTAGGTTTTCTAGTCTTGGTTGGGGCCAAACGACACATCTGGTCTCTAAGTGCTGCTACAAACCAATCTACATAACTAGAAACCCAATCAAGACTACATGGAGTTTCTATTAGAAGATCTCCAGGCAACCTTAATGGTTCTCCATAAACCAATTCTGCTATAGAAGTTCCTAATTGTGCCCTATATCTGTTGCGCATGGCGAGTAGTACTATAGGAAGATCGTGTATCCAGCTTGTTCCACTAGTACACCTTTATGCAGCTTTCAGTTCACGATGTAGCCTTTCTACCATCCCAATCGCTCGTGGGTTATACGCGCTAGTATGTACTATAGTGGTTCCTATAATGTTGAGGGATCTTACGAAAAGCTCTGACATAAATTGACTACCACGATCACTAGTGACCCTTTCCGGAACACCATAACGCGATATCCAATTATGTAGAAACGCGAACAAAACTTCTTGTGCTGTCATGTCTTTTATAATCGCCACTTCAAATTGACGACTAAATCTATCTACCATAGTCAGCAAGTATTTGTTTCCATTTACTTCAGGCATCTCGACAATGTCTATGTGTACGTGTCTGAACCGTCCGATTGGTATTCCAATGTTCTTTATCTCGGTTCTGGTATATCTCCACACCTTACACGTTTGACACTTGGCACAGGCTCTTACCCATACCCGTATGTCTTTAGACATGTGCGACCATACGTATCTGTCGTTGATTAATCGAATGGTGGCTTTAATGGATGGATGACCCATGTCATGCAACACTTGGATAATCTTGGCCCGTAACTCCAATGGCACATATGGTCATGGTTGACTTCTAGATGTTTCGCATAACAACGACTTGCCACTTAAAGGGATCCGATCCTTGCGCTTCCTCGATTTGACTATAGAAATCGTGCATTGATTCATCTAAATTTTTCAATGGACCTTGAAATATCAGCTCAAAATCAGCTTCATTCGGTCGGCTAAGTGCATCTGCTACCACATTCTCTTTGTCAGCAATATGAGACACAGTGAAATCGAACTCTGCTAACCGTGCTATTTGGGAATTTACTCTACGAGAGTAATTAAGCCTAGCTGTTTTACCAAGTATGCTGATCAGTGGCTTATGATTGGTCAATAACTTAAACTTATGCCCGTCTAAGTAATTCTCGAAGTGTAGCACTGCGGCATACACTGCTAGAAGCTCTTTGCCAAACGTATCATAACGTTTTTCTCGATCATTAAGCCTACGGCTGTAAAACCCAATGGGTCTTACTATGTCCTGATCTCTTTGCTGTAGCACTGCCCCTAATGCAACATCTGAGGCATCTGTGATTAGTTCGAAAGCTTTTTCCCAATCTACAGGTGCTAATGTGGTTACGTCACTTAACATATCCTTGGCCTTTTGGAAATTTTCTCGGTCTTTTTGACTCAAGTTTATAGGCCAAGACTTCTTGATCGTGCTCTTTTCACGAGTGAGATGGCGTGTTAACGATCCAAGAATTCCGGCTAGACCTGGAATGAATCGACGATAATAGCTGATCATGCCCAAGAACCTTCGCAACTGGCGTACGGTTCAGGGTTCCGTTACGTCTTTAATAGCTTGGACCTTATCTTCCAAAGGTTTAATTCCGTCTTTGGAAAGTATATGACCAAGGTATTTAACTGAAAAGCAACCTATATTACTCTTATTAGGTTTGACCACTAATCCATATCGTTCCAGCCTGGTCAAAACCGTTTCCAAATGCGTACGATGTTCGTCTCTTGAGCGACTAAAAATTAATATGTCGTCTATATACACCCTCGAAAATGGACAATTCTGAAGGATTTCTTCAGGCAAACGCTGGAATGTCTGACTGGCATTTTTCAAACCAAAAGGCATTTGAAGAAATTCATGCGATCCCCCTCCTGGAAATCTGACTGCGGTGAGTGGTATCGAACTTTCTTCCATTGGTACTTGATAGTACGTTTTCTGGAGATCTAAAGTTGAATAAACGTCATATCCCATTATATCTCGGAGCAAAGTACTCTGGTTAGGGAGAGGATAAGAATCACCCTTTGTCACTGAGTTTAAAAGACGATAATTTCCACAAACCCTCCATTGACCCGGTTCAGGTTTGGGAACTACCACTATTGGGGAAGCAAAATTGGAATTTGACCTTCTACAAATCCCCTCTTCGCGCAATTGGTGCAATTCGGACAAAGCAACTTGTTGTTTGTGTTGTGCTAATGGTTTATTCTTTGGTGAAGAAGGCAATATAGCCACCAGTTCTATTTGTGGTTCTACTCCTGTCTTCAGACCTATCCTTTTGGCACTGAAAGGTTGAAACACTGCTAGGTGCTTCTCGATTATATCAGCAAAGTCATGTGCGACTGTTGGACGAGGTAAGAGGACTGTTCTAACTGCCGACACGTTAGACTCAGTATGTGTTGATGTCCCTTCGCCTTCTGCGATAGCCCTGGCTATGGGGTCTAATGGCAGCTTAAAATGGGTCAAGAAATCCATGCCAATGATATGGTCCTTGACATCGGCTACTAGAAAATTCCATCGGAAGGAAGATTTCTGGCCTAATGTTACCGACATTTCTTTCATCCCTTTTACTTCAATTGGACTACCGTTAGCGGCCAATAGTTGATAATCAAATGTGGGGCAATCTGCTTCCACCACGTCTGACCTAACTATGCTTACCTCAGCACCCGTATCAATGAGAAATTCTAATCCAGATAATTCATCCTTAATAATGAACTTGTTGCTGGACAATCCGGCAATGTTTTCCAGATCTCCGCTTAGTAAGAATCGGACTCTCTTGCCTTTTATCTCGGTGCTAATTGTTCTAGTCGCATCTATAGCTTTGAGTATGCCTTTTAAAGGTATATATGGGAGCCTTTGCAATGGAACCCCCCCTACGGCTCCTACTAACGGGGGTTTTGACCTTCTCCCGGTGATGGATTTCTCTCAACTGGTTTTGTGCTTCCTTTCCATCTGGGTCCACCTAATCGCGGGTAAATACAATTCTCACTTTGGCAATTCGCACTGCGTCCGTATTCGCAATGTGCCTTACACCATCCGCGTGGTTCTTCGAAGCGTTGACGCGAGTGACTCCCTCGACGTCTATTATACTTATCCTGACTCTGAAGTTGTGCAATATCACTACGCAAGATAGCAACTTCTCTACATAAGAAAGGCAAAGCTTCTTGTATAGTCAGGTGGTTTTCAGTATCTGCCCTGACTGGCTGCATCGTTACAGAATCTGCTATTACAGCATGTACTTGTGGTTCTTGCTGTTTATACACGCCGTCTAACCCTCTGAGTTTTGTTGGCCAATCTATGTTCATTGTGTCAAATACTTCCAATGTTGTTCTAAGCCTAATTGGTAGCTCAGCGGTAAAAATGGAGTTGACTACATCTCTAGATATATTCAACCTTGAAGCTTTTGTGCAAAGGCGTTCATAAAATGCGGACGGTAGTTGACGCCCCATTTTTTCTAAAGGTAATAATTCGCACATTTGCGCTGATCCTCCAGGCTGATATCTCTGTTGAATTTCAGCCATTAATAATTCAAATGCATTGTACGGCTTTTCTTCCACAGTTCTGTCTCTGAAATTTTCCAAAGCATTTCGGAAATTTTCAGGCAATGCCATCCATGCTGCAACAAATTTCTCCATTGGATTTACAATATTATATTATTATTAATATTATTATTATTATTGGGCATCTCCTACCCAACTTGAATGTTTTTCTGATTTGTACTGTGGTAGACTTAAAATTCTTGGACTGGCGCGGTCGCCAAATTTTGTTGAGGCCCCTAACATATTCGTGTCTGTAAGCCCCATAGATGCCAGATCGCTGGAAGTCCTAAAATTCACAGTAGAGTCTGATATGCTTATAAGGTTATTATCGTTACTTAAGTTCAAGTCCGCTATGTCCTGCACTAACCTACTTGTGTCCTCGAATTTAATATCGGTATCCATGAGTATAGGAGATAACAATTAAATCGACACTTACTGTTAGGCAATCGGAAAGTGAAAGTCGGAAGCTGTTTCGCACCGTAATTTATCTAGAGAGATGGAATACATGAACCAAAGATACAAATAATTATACCTTTTCCAAGGCTCCTGTTCCTTTCTGTTTTATATTAGAACAAAACGGCAATTGATGGAGCAATATATTTGAGGATGAAATAATCGTTCAATATGGAAAAATGTTAAAATGCAGCAGACCAAAATTACAATATCATTCAAGGAGCGAGATACTCAAAAACTGAATATCGCGCACAATTTTAAAATCAAGTATTTAAACAAAGAATGTTCTGGAAAATAAAAAGAAAAAATTCTTTTTAAATAAAGTTTGTTACAATCAGCTATGGTGGTTTAAATTTATCAGTCAATGTTATTTTACATAAGGCGGAGGATTTAACATCCTCTACACATTCTAATTAGGCATCAGAAGCCACCTAAGATTAAGAATTAGGAAGATTTATTTGTTTATATATTATTTTCTGCTCCGAGAGAATGTTACACACACATTCAGCATTTAAAACGTGTTTATGCCTTGCATAAGCTGTAGGGGCCCTTTGGTCATTAACACAAAAGAGCCTGAGACGCCAATCTCGGATAACCCATATATACGAAATGATCATATAACTTAGAAAAAAAATTCCTCAGCACCTTCTCTTAAACTAAATTTCTTAAGTCCTTCGGTTAACTGCTCTGTATCCTCGAATTTATTGCTATTATCTATAATTTTAAAATATAATTCATTACGATATATATATATTATAATGATGATATATATATATATATATATATATATATATATATATATATATATATATATATATATATATATATATATATGCTGTCTCACTAAATATCATAGATTCTTTGGTAGTATAACATTGAAAACGGATTATTCAACTATTACCTGAAGCCAAATTGTGATCCTTCCTGTAATATCAATAAAGATAATAGTTTCTAGTCAAATTGAATCATTTATTGTCAAAATATCGCTTCGCTAAATTAATTTTAAGAAAATAATAATTTCAAGCCGGGAGCATGTAGCAAGCGTGCCACTAAACTCAAAATCTCATGAAAACTGAATAAATAAGCAACCAAATAAAAATCAAAATCTTTTACAATATACAGAAAGTAATTTTCCAAAAAATCCCATTAGAAACAAAACCTTTAAAAGAAATATGTTGCACAACAGAGAATACATTAGTTACCTTTACCTTGTGCTGTGATAAAAAGTGTTTGTATCCACTATCTACCTGATTTTTACAAATATTCCGACTTCAGCTTTCAGGTGTCTTTTTCAATGGAAAGCACATCGCACAAACAATTTGAAAATCAATATGTCAAGTGTAAAATTTTAGTTTGACTGCCCCATTTATACTCGTTGTTTGATCTCTTAGGCAGGACTCGTTTTTTCACTAGGTAAGTGTATGTCAAATTGGTTTGTGTATGTGTCTGCATGTGGACACTCATCGAAGTGAAATTACAGGGATTTAATAGCAAATACTAACGAATCACTAGATAAGCGTACGTCATTTCTGTGTGTCTGTGTTCTCATTTGTTTTGGATTGAGGATTAATCAACTACTGCACGTGTACACTCATCCCAGCGAAATTACAGCGATTTAGCAAATCTGACGATTCTCTAGATAATCGTATGTCACGTCTGTGTATGAAATTTGAAAATTTCCTGATAAAATACGATAAAAGTAATAATAAAAAAACTTTATCCTTGTCTAATTTAATTTTGCTAATTCTTAATTATTTACTATATTCACCCTCTTCACCGAGATGCCACTCTTAATTACTTCATTTAGAAAAGTAAGTCTAAAAATAGGTCTGATGTGTGCAATTAGGTAATGATATTTTTCATTTTAGTTTCACTTGAATGACTGATACACGTTCCGATATTTGTACATAACAGATTATTTTTCTGTCTTAAGCAAACTCTCACACACATACACACAAACGCACAGAGGTGGCGTACGTTTATCTAGTGAATCATCAGATTTGCTAAATCGCTGTAATTTCATCGGAATGAGTGTACATGTGCAGTTATTGATTACTCCTCAATTCAAAACAAACGAGAACACATACACACAGCCATGACGTACTCTTATCTAGTGAGTCGTCAGGATTTTTGTTATTAAATCACTGTTATTTCACTTCGATGAGTGTACACATGCAGACACATACACAAATCAATTTGACATACACTTTCCTAGTGAAAAAACAAGTTAAGCTTAAGAGATCTAGCAACAAGTATAAATGAGGCAGTTTCAACTAAAAAATTCTATTTGACATATTTATTGCCAAATTGTTTGTGTGATGTGCTTTCCATTAAAAAAACTTCCGAAAACGGAAGTCAAAATATTTGGAAAATCAGGTAGACAGCCGCTGCAAACACCTCGTATTGCAACACAAGAAAAACACAAACTTTGTTTCATGAAACATCAATTTTCCATAAATAAAATTGTATTTATTTTTATATGAGAAGTTAATTAATCTCCAACAATTTGTTTGACTTCACATACACCCTCCTTTTTCAGATGTCTACTCATACATTAAAAAGTTATTCTTGGATTTCTTGACGACTCTTCAAGAACAAGTTTCAACATTTCGTGCTGATACTTCGCTAGATTTCACTTTCATAGTGGGTCGATCTCTATCTTCAGGCTTTTTGGTTTTAATCTTCACTTCTCTTTTGCATTTGTCTGACCCTTCTACCTTTTCACACACCTACGAGTCAGATCTCTCCTCAGGTTCTTGATACTTCGATGGGTATTGTTCCTCAGTCTTCTCCATCCAGGTAATTTTTAGAATACAGGGATCCAGTGTTACACACTCTACTGTGCTATTCACTTCTTTAAATGCATTTTTATAAGTCATACGATGGACTTTCGATGGCCTCTTATAGAACTGAGTCAGACAATTTTTTCTGTTCTTCTTAGTTATGTATACATGAGAAACCAGCTTTAAATCTGAAAATAAATAGCATTTTGACCTTGGACTTCTAGACAGACATCTCTTCCGCTGTGAAAGTGTATGAGATACATAGTTGGTTGCGGCCTCTTAAGACAGAAAGCTATGTTCTGAGATGTTCGCGCCAATTTTATTGCCCATTAAGACAGGGTTCATATAGGTAGTATGCTTTGTTGGTTTATCAATGCGTTATTTTAGGTCGGCTTAAACAACAGCGTTGTATATTGTGTTTTTCCATTGTGCTTGATGAAATGAGTGTTGAAAAAGTTAAAATTACCATTAATGGTTCTGTAAGTTATTATTAATAATTTATAAATTTTAATAAATTAATAAAATTTTGAATGTTATTTGAATATATTCCGCCTGTTTGTGTATTTGTTGATGGTGTGACGTATATACATACAAGATGCAGTAAAATTATCCCTGGTCATACAATATAATAAAAAGCGGCACTATATTGTTTTCGGATGTAAATAATGAGATGTTTGCTAGTGATTCATACTTGTATAATTGGACATCTACTGTGAAAGGAATGAGGTGCACAATTGGTTGTGACCACAAAATGGTAAAATGTTTTGTTGCTAGATGTTCTTGCTAATATCACTACCAGTAATGATAACACCTAAATATTGAGCTTGCCTTGTTTAGCAACCCGTCTTTTTGGACAGCTTGAATGATAACCTTGTTAATCTGGTTAAATAATTGTTTTGATTCAGAGAGTATTTGGTAATGTTCAATTCATATAAAATAATTCTGTACGTGAAATATTTTTTCACTTATAATACTTACAATATTAATTTGTACAACGTGTGCCGGTGTGCGATTTATGCATGCACGAAGAAGAAGAATGAGAAAATATACTTCGATAGAAATTTTAAAAAAATGCGATTCTCGATCGCTGCTAGATGTCAATACCGAGGTTTTTGCTAGTGACTGGCGTACCACCTCTGGGTGCCAGTCTGTCTACCATTATTGTTATACTATCTGTGCTTGTATTTCCCAGTCATGTCTCTGCGGATGGCAATAGTGTGTGGTTTCAACTGAGTTATTAGTGCTCATATGTACCTTAGCTTTGTAATTAACTATCTTGAATTTTAAAATGTTTAATAGATCTACTGCATCATCCACTGAAGCTAAGGCGACCAGTGTTTGTTTTGTTCCATATAATAATAAATTTATTTGGCAACAAATGTCAACAGGCCCAACAGTTGAAATGATGAGGTACAAATCAAAAGTTGGATATGTAAACATAAATGTAATTGTGACTAGCAAATTATAAAACCATAGCGGAGGAGGGAGTTGAGAAAGAGAAATCCTTTCATCAACTTCGTGATAGATCGTTCCGATGGAATGGAAATTCCATTGAACTAGGAAGGATCGACTAGATAGAAGTGAGTCTGCACGCCAGTGTCGCGTGTAAGTATCACTGGCTTCAGTTGAGCGAGGTTACGGCTGATGGAAAGCGTGGAGGAGCCAGCGTTCGATGAATGCCGGTTGGTCCAGTAGGCTTTTTGAGTTTCCGATTGTTTGCTAAAACAAAAAGAAGAGATTTAGTAGAGCAGAATGTGGCATAGAAATCAATATTTGAATGCGGTAGAATGAAAATGAGAATAGAAATGGTATCGTTAACTCCTTGTTTGAATTTGAGAAATAGAGGCGAATAGTTGAAAGAAGAGACCTAACGCTCCGAAATTGGATAATAGCTTAGGGATAAAAAAGAAGTGTTATGGGTTAAGGAGGAACCAGTTTCGCTTCTAATCAGACGTCTCGCATAGGAATTTGTTAAAGAAGTGATTGTGAGCCGCCTTTTTACATTCGTGACGGGATAGGAGCTTCATTTCCGCGAGAAGAGCGTTGAATACACTTATGGCTTTGCAAACGAGATAGATTTTATTAAATATAATGGGAGTGTGGTTGGATTGGATTGAAGAGTTGCTGTGACGTGTAGTATAGTGGTGACTTGGGTGAGCGAAGTTTGATAGTGATAGGCTAGCTGTGATCTTATTAACGAAAAAAATGACTCGTAAGTGACGGGTAAATCATAGCGGATGAAGGTTAGCCAGGAGTAGGCGTTCCCGATAATTCTGGCTGTGAGGGAAGACTAGCTTTAAAAATCTGTAAGAAATCTGTTCGATGACGTAAAAGGCGGCTACTGTAAGAGGGAAATAAAATTCGCTAGCGTATGGTATGAGGGGTAGGACATAGACCTTAAACAATGTGAGTTGGAGAGTGGGATTGTTAGTCTTGAAGCATATTAGACGGGACTACTTGAAGAGTTTGGAGGTAATATGTTGAAGATGTGGGGAGAAATCTAGCGGTTTAGAAAAGTAGTTACCAAGGTGCTTGGCCGAGTCAATTAATTCAATATCAAGGGGACAACTTGTATCTAGGAAAGAACAGAATGGGTCAGAGGTAAGTTTCACCAAACGAGTCTTATCGAGGTTTAATTTAAGACCGATTATGCTAAGCTGCGAGTATAACGAAGATCACAGCTGAGTGATAAGAGATAGGAAAGGGTTGAATACTGTAGGGTTGCTGAATACAGTTATCATGTCATCTGCATATTTGAACAGCTTGAATAGGTTGTCCTCAACCTGCACTTGATCGAGTGTTAAGCTAAATAGTATAAGGCCAAGTACGGAGCTCTGGGGAACTCCAGATCGGATAAGGGCTGCTTACAGGTTAAATTTATTTTAGGAATTTCTAGATCTGTGAGCCTGTCCAAAATACAAATAAATAGTTTTTAAATGGACTGGATGATATGAACTGCTGTTGTGAATTTCTTCACTGACTAAGTGTTCCACTTAGAACGCCTACATATGAAATAGCATGCCTATTAGTAGAACCATTTTTTCCTCTACTAAGGCTGCACATATTTTTTTAGAATTATCACTTGAGTGGCAGTTTATTGAGATTGATATTTTTTGAAGGAATAAAATTTTTGGATTCTTGTGATCATGAATTCTACTCTTTTATTTTTATATTATGTTTAATATTTCGTTTGTAATTTATCAGTCTAGCTGTTTTTATTGTTTCGTAAGGAGATAGTTTCACTGGTTTTGATATGTTCTTAGAAAAGCTTTTTCAATGGGAGTCTGAATTTCGGTAGAAAAACACGTAGAGCTGAAGTATTTAACGAAGAATTCTTAATTTACCTTTAATTATTTTAGAAGGAACCCATTCTGTAACTCTGAGATTTCTTCTTTTGGTATTTGTGAAATATATTTTTCGAGCGATTCAATGGTTTCTGATCAAATCTTTTACTAAATCTGTTGATAAGAGGCCATGATCCACGTGATTTCGTTTGGAATTTGAACATGCTGATAGTATTAAATTCGCATGCAGAGTGCAGTTTTGTAAAATAAATTTTCTACGTACATCTTCAGGTCTTTAAAATACGCTGTTTTTCTTTTTCTGTTTACTAACCACCTGCAGATAAACTAGTCTAATAACGTTTAAACATTTGCTAATGGAATGTTTTTGTTTAAGAAAATTTGATTTGTATTCAATGACTGTGACTGTTTATTTCAAAATGATGATTTCTGGCTAAATTTTACGAAATGATGAGATTATGCAAGCTGTACCTAGGTTCTGACTACCATAATTTTGGTAAGTTATGCTTTCATAAAGAAGTACTTTAATAAAACTATTTTAATGAAGTAATGTAAAGTCAAGTTATAAACAGCGATTTTTAGAAAAAAATAGAAAACATTCCATTAAGGTTCAATTTAATTAAACCAAAATTGGCTTCGCAGGCGGTGATAACAATTACTGTTATCAAGGATGCGATCTTGATAGATGCACCTGGCTCATGAAGAAATTTTAATGATTTAAAATAATTAAACCGAGGTAAGAATAAAATGTGAAATTAACACTTTGAGACGATTAAGGTATTTTAAAATCTAGATAGAATATTTTGAGATCGATGCACGAGTTTCAAACTGTTGATCACATTGCTGTACGGAAGGGAAAAGGTAATACAGAAATTAAAAATATTGATGAATTTCTGCATGTTATTTTTTTGGCAACCGCTAGATTATGTTATGGTCGATTTTGAATGCACGAATGGGTTCTTATTTGTTGCGTTTTTGTGATAATGCGTGACTAGGTCAATTATACTTTCGTATATTGAGTTTTTGAAAATACTCAAATTTCAGTTATTTAAATCAAGTATGCGAGCTAGTAGTACAAACCAATACCATTTTATTTGACCTGTCGTCGAACAGCATAACAAAACTGCCGCCAGTCGCAACGCACTGACGCGTTTCGACCTTCTATGGTCAACATCAGAGTACAACGGCAAACTGACTAGCGAGGATGAAACCGCAATTAATATATACGGAAAGCAAAATTAGATATGCGGCTCTCACCTTTAGTAGTCTTGCATACATTGTACGTGACTGGAAACGTCAGCTTCACTATTTCTATGCATTCACGAACATTTGAGCTTCAAACTGTTGATCACATTGTTGTACGGAAGGGAGAAGGGAATACAAAAATTAAAAATATTGATGAATTCCCGCATATTATTTATTGGCAACCACTATATTTTGTTATGATCGATTTTGAATGTACAAATGAGCTCTTATTTGTTGCGTTTTTGTGATAATGCGTGGCTAGGTCAATTATGCTTTCGTATATTGAGTTTTTGAAAATACTCAAAGGTCAGTTGTATGCATTGTTTGTAAATCGACTGAATAGTTCGATGCGTATTGAGAACGAATTCTTTTCTTAAATAATTTGAGGGAATTTTGTATTGTTATGTTTGATTACACATTTTAGCTTATTTGGAATTACAATTTTAATAAATTTTATACTTATTGAGGTACGATTGTTAAACGTGAATGTGAAATTCAATTAACAAAGGTGCTGCGTTTGTGAGACTAGATGTTAGTCTGTGAGAGATTCTTCGATTTTAATAAGTTCGAGAACACTTGCTTTATGAAGTATGCTTAAAACTCTTCCAGTTTATGAGATAGTGTATTGTAATGGTGTTTCATATAATGATTGCGTGTTCTAGGATAGGTCTTAGATACGTCTTAAATCTAATAATCTTGTGTTCGTTTGTCTTTGTTTGCCTTACTATCTGGTTGGTCAGACTTATAGCTTTGCCTGCTATAGAAGTAATATACCGTTCTGAGCATAATTTATTCGTAAACTTTATCCCTGCATGTTTTGTTGCATCTTTTAAAAAAATATTTTCCTAGTTGTAATATGTCTTTTGTGATTAGAAGATTCTTCCCGAATTTAGAGAAAGGTTAAATAGGTGTTGTTGATAATATGTTTTGTAGAATACGGTGGTTGTGCTGGCTTTTTATGACTTTTGGCAATAATCGTGACTTACCCATTAGGCTGGCTGGATTACCTATTGAGGTGTCATCTGCGTAATTTATAATTTCGCCATTTTTAATTGTCTTGTTTATTAAATGAAAAGTGTTGTTAATAAAACGTTGTATGCATTTTGAACTATATGGGAAATCAGCATACTTGGGCAAAGACAGTTCTGACATTCCAATATGTTTGTGCATACTTGTAGATAAACACGTTTTTTTAAATGGCGTGTATTGATATTGTATTACACACCTTAGATTTGTCTAAAAATATGACATTGGCATCGTTATTTAACGATAGATTATTGCTTATTTCGTCTGGTAAATTATCTAAGTCTGTGATGCATGACCAATTTCGGGTAAAATCATGTTGACGAGGGGTTTTAAAATTAAAACAGAGATGATATGATTCAGAGTTCTAGTGAGCACTAGAAGGGTAGATTTTGGCCATAGGCCAGAATTCACATGACGTTTCCGTTTTTGTTAATAGCTTTAAGTTCATTTGTTGGAATTCAGCCTGGGTTTATTGAGACTAATGACAAATGAATGTAAATCGATAATTTTTGTGTGTTTTTTTATGAAACACGTTTTTTCGATAATCTGTTTGGATTAAAAAACAAACATTGCTATGATGGAACGAAATAAAATAATGTAAGTTAACATTTCACGTTGTACAACATTTGAAGCTACTGATTAACAGGTTTCGATAAACAAACATTGAATAATTAAGCAAGTCAACGAAAAACATTATTGTCATAAAATCGACGTTACAACAAGCACAAAACTAGACAACTGTAGAGATTATCAAGAAAAATAATCCAAATTTTAAAAATGCACATCGTGCCATTGTAAGAATTAACATAAGTTACAGTACATAGTTATTTCGCTTATGATGTTATTAGTGTTAGTATTTAGACCGGTTGCATTAAAACGCGACCGAAGAAAAGGCCACTGTGCTACAGAAATGCCACAACTACGAATACATTTATTAAAAAAACAATTTTAAACGTTATTGCATAAATTAATGTCGACAATGTTAACGGGCATTGTAATATGTTCTGAGACGTAGTTTTTGCTATAAGTTAACTCGCCAATTAGTTAAACACAGTGGTTAAAATTGCAGCAAGATAGACGAATGCCATACGATGCTACAGATTGGAACATCGTAGATTATCTCGAGATTATAAAACGAGTAACGTGAATGGAAGCACTCCACTTTGTGGTCAAAATAAATTTCACTCACAAATTAATTCAATAAACGGCGGAATAAATTTTATTAAAATTTAAAATTTGAGCTAAAGTTGACACAAGAGATTAAAAATAGTCTCTACGCGACTCTTTCTTAACTTCTTTCTACACTAATGTAGGTCAACAATAGTAGACACACTATATACCCATAGCAAAAAAATGAAACTGCGAAATCTAACTGACATTTATCCTGCTCATACAATAAAAGTCAAAATAAAATACAAATATGCATTAATTTAATTGCTCTCAATTTTTTTTAACAACATAGTTTCTATGTACAATCAATCAACATACACATAAAAATAAATATTCTGCAAAATTTAAATAGAAAATAATCGAACAGTGGGTGTTTAGATAAAGCCGATGAATTTTATATGAAATTAATTAACTTACCTGTCACTTAGTCAGTTAGGCGTCTGAACTATTATACACCGATTTTTCCCGACAGTCACTCTGTCTCCCATACGAATGTGTAAACATTCAGTAGTGAGGCTAACACCATATAATCTTCAACAATGCGACTTCAACACTAACTCACTATATAATATATATACCAAGTCTGTTAAGGTTGCCAACAGTATGGCTATTGAATCAGTACCCGATACCATCATTATAATATTTTAAATGTGCATGTTACTAACACTATGGTTGCCGAGACGGTGCATGGTACCAACACGATGGATTTCAATGTATGCTATAGTTCACCAAAATTGAGAATAACAACTAGTAAATCCATACATAATAGGTTGAATGCAATTGGTCTAATAACTGAGCTCTGTAGGAGGCCGAAACCGATAGGGCTACCTATGACAAAGAATTTCCTACACTTAGAGCCTCAGATCGGTTATCGAAGTGGAAACTAATATGATTTAAATAGTTTTCCAGAATTTCATTTTGCAATGAGTCATGTCTACCACCGCGAAATCGCGAGAGTTAGAGAGAGTCTAATATCTTGAGGTGAATTCACTCGTGGCCTTTAGAAATAGAGAAATGATAGTAATTAATAACAGCATCTACGTTTTTGCAGCAAGATTGCCATGATTTTTATCTAATATAAAGTAATTCTTTCGTGGTGACCTACAGTATAGTTCGCGTAGGTCAGTAAAATCTTGAATCCTGCACATTTCCAGGTGCACCGATTTTTGGCCTTGATTGGTGGGTTCTCACTTGTCCCTTCATGTTGAAGCCCTCCATCAGCTGCTAGTCTGAAGATGACTTTAGAACAAGATTTTCTACTCTCTGTCCTTCCTAATTTTCGGGACCTTATTTCCAGTCCCATCTTCAGAGTTGACACCATACGCACAGGAAAACACTTTTGGCAAATGTGGTATCCTCAACCAAGGCCAATAATCGGTGCACCTGGAAATGTACAGGATTCAGAATTTTACCGACTTACAAGTGCTATCAAATCCAAAACAAGAAGGACAGCTCTGAGCACCTAAACTCAACATTTAAGTATTACCGTATAGTTTGTTGTAGATTTGATAATGGAGATACTTACTGCAGGAAGCTGACGTAATAATTTGTTACGGGATAGAGTAGATTGACTCTTTCATTGATAAAGTAGTAGTTAATAGGCACCTGCTTAAATTTTTAGCAATGAGTAAGAAGTGGTTTCAAATTATAAGATCTATCATGCCAACAAAAATTAAATATTGGTCAAACTAATGATTGGAAATGACATGGCAACCTGTGTGGACTCTCCGTGGCAAAGTGGGCAATCGTTAAGTTCGATTTAGTGGAGGCAGAGCTAAAATTTGAAAAAACACGTGATCTTTTGCAAATCTATTGGCATCTGATATAACGAAATCTACGTTGGTTTCCGTGGATTGGTGAAAGAATTAACGGTTGATTATAGAAATTTCAAACGGGCGTGTGTTGTTATTCTGATGCACTGTTCAACTTTACGCATTTCTTCGATTAGCGTTAATCGAACAAAATAATAAACTCGATAAAGGGTAGGTTGCTAGCATGTAATGTAGTACGTAATACTCAAATCCGGGACGGGTTAGCATGTACCTTGAATAGTGTTGTTAGTCTGTTTGTGGTTCGGGTTTGCTACATAGAGGTGATAGAAACATTTCGTTAATAAACTGCTTCAGGATACCGGGTAAATCATGATGTTATGTGGTCTGGAGTTTTTATTTCATCATTGTAGCCACGCGCAATCAACTGAATAATTTACTGGTAATGAAATGCAAACATATTTTAAATATATCTCTCGAAACAACATAATTAAGTTGAAAAAGGTATTTACCATGATCAGGATTCGGGGAAATCTTTTGGTGTTGGGCAGTAGCCAGTTATTTAATGATAAAAATACAGTCGAGTTTGTGGTTACATCGTGGTTTCTGCGTGTTGCCCAATTTTGCCGCAGTGAATATTTGGCCAACCCTGGTGCCTAGCCACCTTAATTTTAATGATGTCGTTAAGAACTTTGGTTGATTTTGATTTTCAGTGACGGAAGAGTCGATGCTACACAGTGAGGCATGATGTGACGTCGTGGAAAAGCTAGGGTTGCCTGAGTTGAATTTAAAATTTGACCGGTAACGGAGCTTGTAAATGGTAATCTATTTATGTGAGAATGGTCAGGTATGCAGGGTGGAAAGTACCAGAATTACCGCGTCGAATACCTACCGCCTTCTTTTCGTATCATGTTTTTCTGAACTCGTAATCTTGTTAACTGAGAGTTCGGAAATCATCTGCGACAAATCGAAAGCACTCTCGGTGATTCCTTACTGCAGTGTACTGCCGCGCTTCAGTTTCTCATTTCCAGTTAAATATCGGGAGATCTGAAATTTCAATTTTTATCTTATCTTTGCTCAAGTACAAATAAACGAAGAATTTTAGCAGAAACTTCCTTCGCACTACCGATTTTTTCACATTGTGCAATCTCTTATTTGTTTAGGGGCTGTATAATCTGACTATATAAGTATATTTCGTTTAATGTGCTTGCATATAGCTACCTCTATCTCGCTGCATAATTATAGAAGATTATCACACGGTGTAGCAGGCCTAGCTGTTCATTTCAGATAGCAAAATTATAATGTTCGAAATGTTTATGTGACAGCTGTCAGAGTCAATTTGGTATTAGGTAGTGCGCACCTAGTAACAAATTATTTTAAATATGACAAGAAGGATAAACCAGAGACAGCATAAATGGAAAGTATAATCTTGTGCACATTTGTTTCGAGCTTACTGATGACTCATTGGTAGGAGCCGGTAGTACATCAGGTTTGAAAATATCAGCTGATGATTCATCATCATTACGGATTTACAGTGTGAAAAAATGTTTCCAAACAAATTTCGGATAACTACAGTTTGATGCGAATAATCCACTCGATGGAAATTATTTCGACGATCAAACGATTTTAGCTAATTTTTGTAATTTTATTGATAGAATAGATAAAACGATGTACAGTAAGGTGTCAAATATTTAAATGAATAAAATTGATAGAATACGACAAAATACGATTTGCTTATTTGGAATATAAACGATAGCAGGATCACGTAGACCGTTGTATTTCACCAGGAATTATTTAAAATGTTTATTATATACCTGTTATATGCCTGCTGATAGATAAGTATAAACAACAACAACAACGGTAATAATAATAATCATCATCATCTTTATCATAAACTTCACAATCATCATCATCATCATCAGTAATATTAGTATTCGAAGTAGCAGTTTTAGTAGTAGAAGTAATAGTAGTAGTAGTAGTAATAGTAATATTAGTAATAGTATAAGTAGTATTATTGTTAGTAGTAGGAGTGGTTGTAGTA